>CBVK0100692290.1:0-11171 GCA_900067695.1 Picea abies | reverse complement strand
TTGAGTGGATGGTACGCATATGTTGAAGTGTTAATTCTTTTAATATATTTTTCATGCTAAATGTGGTTGGAACCTTGCTAAATCTTGTGGCATGCTGGGAATGTAAAATATTAATTTCCTTTGACTTATCCTCACGTTGAATGTTGAGTTATACCTTCATTCCTTTAATGTGTTGATTTTGATATTTTAATTATGCATAAGGTATCAATTAATATATCGATTTATAACTTGATCTTCGAAATGTATTAATTTCCCCCTTTTTTTGTATATCCTTATGCTAATTTTAATCCTTTAATTATATTGTTGATATATTTCCACGTTGAATATATTCACATTAATTTTCCTTGCTGATATGCCTTCATTTTTCTTGAAATACTTCGTATATATTCCAAGGAAACCTATAATACTTTCATTCTAGGAATCATAGTAAACTTTATTAAAAATCACACGCAATTCCAAGCTGCTACATGCCTGATTCTGTAGCAAGATTATTTGAATATATGGGAACCCCACAATTGTATCAGCTACTGATGACTTTAAGTTTGTGGCAATGGATGTGCAATGACCCTGATTTGAAGAATGTGTGAACCTTTAAAGAAAAACCTTGTAAAAACTTGTTCACGCATGAGTTGTCACTTCAAAAGTAAATATAGAACATGCTACTTTCCCTAATGTTAATCAGAAATCCAATGAAATATTAAGAAATGCAATTATAAAATCACCTCAAGCCTAAATCTCGCATATAATAATTAAAATGGATAAAACATGGTTATAGGTAAATGATAAGTGGTTAAAAATAAGGAAAAGAAGATGTCAAATGAAGGTAATTTGGTGACTCATCAACGAGATTACTTGTCACTCTAGCACATGACAAGATGGAACATGGCCTTTGGAGGCTATTAGCAACATGACAAAATGGGAAATAAAGTGTGCACGAAGAAGAATGACAGCTGGAAGAGCAATCGCGGGAAAGAAAGCATGCAGGAGGAAAGTGACAACTGGCAAGAAGCACAACACACGCGCATGCAAGAAGGAGGCAACAGTTGGAAGGAAGTAGTGAACACATGCGGAGAAGGAAGACCTAACGAAAGTAGAGTTAGGGTTTTTGGTAAGATTTTTTGTGTAAACGGCTGAAGATCCCGATAGATATAAATATAGGCAAGCAGGTATCAAAAAGAGGTTCAGAGATTTTTCAAAGGTTGAGCTTTACTACTGTTGTAGAGTTGAACTCGTTTTATGTAATGTTTTGATAAGAGAACTACTTGTAGTGAGTGAGCTAAGCGGGAGGTATATCTTGAGGATCAGATCGCAGGTTGAGGAGCCTGATGCGATCTAGTTCGCCTCACAGAGATCTTACCGATCTAAGGAGAATTGTAAGTGCGAGACACGAGAACTACAGAACTACCATAATAAGAGAGACAAGAGCCAAATCTTTGTGGACGTAGCCCAGGAGGGGGTGAGCCATGGTAATACCTATGTAATGTGATGAATGCATGCATATATATGTCATATTTTTAGTAGTTAAATGCTGTGTGTAATGAATGAATGAGTTATTATATTGCCTGGTTAATTGTTGTTGGGATATAACGAAATGATGCCACAGAGGTCAAAATATAAAAGAGAATAACAATATTTTGTAACACAAGTTCTAATAAATGGTTCATAATACATATCCCATATCTCATACTCAATCCTAGGCTGTAAACACCTGAGTCTTGCAGCCACCCATTTAAAGCTATCTCGGGTGAGACTGCACAGTGCATTCTGTGTACTGTGTTGCCTTTTCATTTACCAGAAGGGCCGATAGTTTTAGGTTTGTTGGTACCCTGAAGAATATGAACCCTGGGTCAACAATGCAACTAGTAGGAAAGAATAGTTCATTTAAGCCAACAATGATCTTAGACTGAGAAGTCATGCGAGCCCCAAGAGAAGGTGGGGGTTTTCATCATATGGTATCAGAGCTTGATTTTGTTTTGTATAAAAAAAGAAAAGGAGGAGAAGACATAGTATTGATGATCTATGTGAAGAACTCTTTTCAAGTGTGCAACATACAAAAGAAAACCAGGTGATCTTAAAGGAAATGACTAGTTGCGTTCGTGAAGCAGAGGAGAGCCTGTGGAGTTATTAAGGTAAGAAGTTGGAGTATAATAACTAGACATCAAGGATTTCTTAGTAGAATGAGTGAGTGCAATGTGTGCACCTACAATCAGTAGGAGTGTAAAACCTTAGAGAGAAGTTTCCAATAGGTGAACCAGAGGATGAATGTAACTCACAATGAGAAAGTAGAAGGTCATAGAGGAGATGAGAAAAATTGATACTGAAGGCCATCGACAAGGTCGAAGAGGGGACCAAAAGAAAAGGATAAAATAAGAGATCGGTAAAGAGCTCAATGAGACCAGAGAGGAGCTCAATATATTAAAGTTGCAATGACAGAGGATGAAAAAAAGAATCTGGAGATATGAGTGTCCCATGAAGAGGAAGGTAAAGTGGCCTATCCAACAATTGATTTCTAGGAGGCAGAAGTAGATACTGAGGAGGTGGCTAAGGCAAGTAGAAAACCTCAGTGACACAGGGGAGAAGATGGTTTACATCTATGAACCATAAATGGGAGAAATCCTCAGTGAGGAGGAAGAGAGATCATCTGAAGATCTCACAGATTTCCAGGAGGGAAATGAGAAGAGATAAATCTAAGACCTTGTAGACTACTAGGAGGGAAGAAATGAGAAGTTGGGTTTCCATTTAGGAAAAGAGAAGATGAAACTGTCTGAGAGTATCGAGAATCAGAGGAGAGTTTGGATCAGTAAGGAGTGCTGACAGAAAATGAGGAAGAGATAGGAGATAAGCATCATCAACATGAAGGTTCATGTGGGGTTGTAGAACATGCAAATTAATCTGATGAGAAGTTGAATACTTCAACTCTTGAGGAGAAAGATCAAAGGTGAATTATGATCATTGGGGAAATCAGTATGTTCCTTCCAAACACCCCAACAGAGGCTAGTGCATGTGTTTCACATGGGGAAGTGATGCAGGAGGCATATAGGGAAGAGGCCATTGGACCAAATGTTTTTAAAACTAACAGTGCATGTGTTGTAGGTATAGAAGAAGAAAGACAACCAACATAGATTGTCATGAAGGAGGAGAAGGATCAGACACTAAAATCTTCCCAAGAGAAGAGAGAAGAAGAGGAGCATTCAAATAAAATGCTCACTCACTGGGAGAAGGAGTTGAAGATGATGGAGGATTGGTTAAGATATCCAGAGACAAAAGAAGGATGCGGTCATGAAAAGTGGAGAATAATTCCATCCCAAGGAGCAGCTGGATGAAGTTGGACTTGTACCAACACAAGAAGATGATAGAAGAGCAGAGGAATTGGAAAAAATAAAACTTCTAGAGGAGGTGGTTTGAGCAGAAGATCAGTAATATAGGAGATAAAAAGGCTAATGCTGAAGACAGTAGAACAAACAATCAAAAAGAGGTGGAGGCTGAAAAGAGGAGATTATGGTGGAAAGATGAATAAAGCCCTGCAACATAAAATCTGGAAACTAGTAGGAGAGCTTGCAACAACAACATGAAAACAACAACAACAACAACAAAAATAAAGGAGTAGGTGGATAGCTCCAGAGTGAAGTTTGGGACATAGGAGGATCTCAAAAACAACACCAGAGGAGAGATGAGAAGGAGCTCATGATTTTGTCAGCAGTGGATTATGATGCAGGAGCATCGCTTCAAATCAACATCACATCAACAACCAACACAACAATGCACTAGGAGGGAGTGGATCCCAAGGAGAGAGAATCACCAACTTTCTCATTTTTGAGTTTAAATCTCAAAAATTCAATGTAAATTTAATATTGTAAGGCCCGAGGAAGGGTGAGTCATTATGTTTGTACAAGATGTGTTTAAAGTCACATTTAGTGGTTGACAGGTAGATATATCTAGATCCGATTCGGACCAGATGTAGATTAATTGTAATTTAATGTAAGTAGGTGGAAGAAGGCTTGAGAAGCCCCCCTTATGTAAAAATATCAACTATATTGATATTTTCATGGAAGGAAGCTCATGTGAAATAGAGAGGAAGCTCATGAGAAGAGAAGAGAGGAGAGGAGAGGAGAGAAAGAACTAAGACTCTGTTGCGGTCCAGTCTTGTATAGATTATAAAGAACATTATGATTTAATACAAAAGTAGATTTCCCTGCATATGAGTTTATGTGTGTGATTCTCTATGTGTCTATATTCTAAATGAGTGAATGTGTTTTATGAATGTTTACTGTTCTTGTATGAATGTTGTTAGTTCATGTATGTTCCCTTTGCATTAATAGTTAGAATTCCTTATCTGCGTGAATTTCTAAGTGTTGTGGGATCTCAAGTCTAGTGCAAGGAGTGCACACTAGAGTTACTAAAGACTCTGAGAAGCCAACGCAAGGAGTGTGCAAGAATTCACTTTTGAGTTCAGGAAGAGCATGCCAGGTGGGCACACCAGAATAAGTCATAAGCTCAGAAGGGACAGTGCAAGGAGTGCATAGAGCGAGCACAAGGAGTGCACTTACGGTCAGAGAATTATAAAATCTCAAGGGAAGGCTAGTGCAAGGAGTGCACGCTAGCTGTACTAAAGACTCTGAGAACCAACAAAAGGAGTGTGCAAGAAGTCATTCAAGAGTTTTGTGAGAGGGTTTCCTAGTGGGTACACTTGAAGGTTAAGTTCAGGAGGAACAATGCAAGTCTGCACATAGTGAGTGCAAGGAGTGCATGAAGCCCAGACACTAGTAAAGTGTTGGTCAAGCTCAGAAGGAAGAACACAAAAAACCATAAGGTTGTTGTAGGAACACTTTGATAGTCTTTGAAATCTCAGGAGAAAGAGCACAGAGTGCCAAAAGGGCACAAAAGGTCATGTGAAGAGAATGAAGGGACTGGACCATTTGAAACTGAAGAGTTGAAAGCTAAGGAGGAAGAGCGTGGGTACCAGGAGGGTACAAGAATTATTGTGAAGGAACAAAGGCCCAAGCCCCTTTGAAGTTTGAGAAATTAAAATCTCAAGAGAGATAGTTCTAGTGTGCATAGTGTGAATAGAAGGAGTGTGGACGCTGAACCATTTATAGGTTCGAGAGCTCAGGAGAGTTACCACAAGTACGTGCAGAGGTTTGCAATCAGTGAAGAAGGAGTAAACAATATAAGACCCATATTGTAAGAGAAGCGCAAGGAGTGCCCCCACACTTCATCTGAAGTGATGAAGAAGCTCAGGAAGAGTAGTGTTTTCCAAAACTCAAGTAGAGGCCAAGGAGTCAACCTTGAAGAAGAATATTCAAAAGCCAAGCCTTTAAGAAACCTTGAGAAATTCTTTCATGGAAGGAATGTGAAGTTGTAACAAAGGAGGAGCTATAACATTCGTTGGATTGGCTATAAGACTTGATCTGAGACGTTGGATACAATTTAGACAAGAGGATTAGCACTCAACAATGGAGGACAAATCCAAGTCGTTGAACTTGAGCGTAAGGATCATGAGCCATTGATCTCACAATTTAGAGATTTGACACTCCGGAATAAATCGACCTTGGAGTTGCTAGGAGGAGAAAAACCCGAAGCTCTAAAGCCAAGAGGATATCCTCACCGTTGGTGTAGGGTGAACATGTCAGCAGATCACCGACTATTAAGAATTTATTAGTCTAGGATCTTCTTGGTAAAAGTTGGTTTGGGTTATAAATTCTCAAAGGCCCAAAGGTTAGAGTCCATCTTGATCATCGATTGTTAGGGACACGTTGACCATAGATCTCCTCCTTTCACTAGTTCGACATTCGATTGTTCAGAGGATTGGTGGTGGTTAGGAGTAAGGAACCTCAAAGACCGAAGTTACAGAGTCGATCATGGTCATGGGATATTGGAGGAATAAGGGCCATAGATCACTGTAAACCTCAAATTCGACATTCAGTGATTTGGGAGGAAGCGTTGATTTATGTGTAAAAACTCCCAAAGCCCAAAGTCCAGAGTAAGCATAGACCTTTGATTCATGGTGAACATTAGCCATTCGATATGAAATCTTGACATTCGTGAGTTCATGGGTATTGCATTTTGGAGCGAAGAAAACTTCGGAAGCCCAAAGCCCCAAAGTTCTTGTGAGTCGTAGATATTGGTGTGGGGTGGAGACCTTTTTTCCCAGGGGAAGTTCAAGAGTTTGCGAATTCTGTAGTTTGGAGGGATTGGGGTGTAGTGTTTTTATAACCTCCAAAGCATGAATCCTCAGAGCACCGAATTATGAACTTTTTGTTAGCACCTAGTTCTAGCCCGCGGTCATATGTGATTTTCGTCGACGCTGAAATTTGACAATAAAGGCAAAGGGGGTTTACAGAAAGCTCTCGCGGGTATTTGTGGGACTGACACAAGTAAATTAAGTGTGTGAACTTTAAGAGGGTATCCAACATGATTCCGAGAGATAATTTATCTCCTGCGTGAATGATCCTAGACTAGGAGGTTTCACGAGCCCTAGGAGAAGGTGGGGGTTTGCATCATATGGTATCAGAGCTTGATTTTTGTCTGTAGAGATCACACAAAGGAGGGAAAGATAGAGTGCTAATGATCTATGTGAAGAAATGTTTGCAAGTGTGCAACAAACATTAGATAGCCAGGTAAGCTGAAAGGAAAGGACCAGTTGTGTTCTTGAAGCAGAGGAGAGCAAGGATTTCTCAGGAGAAGGAGCGAGTGAAAGGTGTGCACCTACACTCAGCTGGAGTGTAAAATATCAAAGAGAAGATTCCATTAGGTGAACTAGAGGATGACTGTAACTCATATCAAGAAAGTAGAAGCTCATAGAGGAGAGGAGAAAAATGGCTACTGAAAGAAATTGACAAGGTCAAATAGGAGACCACAAGAAAATGAGCAAAGAGGAAATGGGTAAAGAGCTCAATGAGACAAGAGAGGAGCTCAATATATTAACATTTCAATGATAGAGGATGCAACAAGGAAGCTGGAGGTATGAGTGTCCCATGAAGAGGAAGGTAAAGTGGCCTATCCAACAATTTATTTTGAGGAGGCAGAAGCAGATACTAAGGAGGTGGATGAGGCAAGTAGAAAACCTCAGTGAAACAGGGGAGAATATAGTTTACATATGTGAACCAGAAATGGGAGAAATCCTCAGTGAGGAGGAAGAGAGATCAGTTGGAGATATTGCATATTTCCAGGAGGGAAATGAGAAGAGATTAGTGAAAGATATCGTAGACTTATAGGAGGGAAGAAAAGAGAAGTTAGGTTTACAGGTAGGAAAAAAGGAGATGAGATTGTCTGAGAGTCTCAAGAACTCAGAGGAGAGTTCATATCAAGAAGGAGTGCTGACAAAAAATCAGGAAGAGGTAGGAGAGAAGCATCATAAACATGAAGGTTCATGTGGGGTTGCATACCATGTGAATGAAGATGTTGAGAAGTTGAATTCTTCAACTCTTGAGGAGGAAGATCATAGGTGCATTCTCATCATTGGTGGAATAAATATGTTCCTACCAAGCATCCAAACAGAGGTCAATGCATGTGTTGCACATGAGGAAGTGATGCAAGAGGCATCTAAAGAGGCCTTTGGGCCAAATGTTTTTAAAACTAACAGTGCATGTGTTTCAGGTACAAAAGAAGGAAGATAGCCAACATAGACTTCCATGAAGGAGGAGAAGGAGAAGACACTGAAATCATCCCAAGAGAGGAGAGAAGAAGAAGAGGAGCATTCAAATAAAATGCTAACTTGGTGGGAGAAGGAGTTGAAGATGCTGGGGGTCTGGTTAAGAAATCTAGAGACAGAAGAAGATTGATAGAAGGATGTGGTCATGAAAAGTGGAGAAGAATTCCATCCTGAGGAGAAACTAGATGAAGCTGGACTTGTACCAACACAAGGAGGTGACAGAATATTGGAGGAACTGTAAGAAATAAATATGTCAGAGGAGGTGGCTGAGTATAAGCTTAGTAACATTGCTATGGAATTGGAGTTTACAGTGGAGTGGAAAGTCTATGCCACAGGAGATGAAGTCAACATGGGAGATCAAAATGATCTTTCCTTTGATCTGTATGAAGAAAAGGAGATGCACTAGTAGAGAATACTGCAAGAGAAAAGACAACACATGGACACGCTGGACAGGGAGATAGATGAGATAAAAAGGATGATGTCAAATTCATCACAACAAACAATCAACAATAGGTGGAGATTGACAAGAGGAGATTGCAGTGGTAAGGTGAATAAATCCATACAACATAAAGTATGGAAACCATGAGGAGATCCTGCAGTAGTAGCAGGACAACAAGAACAACAACATAAAATCAAAGCAGCAGGTGTACAACTCTAGAGTGAAGTTTGGGACCTAGAAGTATATGTTGGCACAGGCCAATTTTGGAAGAAAACCAAGGAAATTTTGAAGACTTCAAGACAATGCTGAAAAATAGTGGAGCACGCCGGAAATAGAGGAAAAGAAGCGCCAAAAACAGAGGAAAAATAACGCTGAGAAAATAAGTTACA
Organism: Picea abies; assembly: GCA_900067695.1. Taxonomy (NCBI): domain Eukaryota; kingdom Viridiplantae; phylum Streptophyta; class Pinopsida; order Pinales; family Pinaceae; genus Picea; species Picea abies. The sequence goes on along the minus strand of CBVK0100692290.1, from coordinate 2,692 downwards.
AAGTGGACAAACTATTGCAGAGCAGTTGGAAAGTGGACAGAAGCCAAATTGGAGAACGGTTGGATCTAGGACCAACGAAGATGGAGTAGTTGAAAAGTGGACAAACCTAATATGCTTAGGGTTAGGGTTTTTGTAAGGGTATTGTCCCATTTTTGTATAAGTAGAATGTATTAGGATGATGAAGAAGTGGATCCATTTGTTGGTGTGTATTATTGAGATTGTAGTAGATCCTTTTTTTGAGTAGGAGGCCTTGTTGAGATACTTTTGCAATCTTTGGAGATCAGATGTAGTGGAAAAATAATTGTACAGTGCGCAACACTATACTTTGCAAGAATATGAATAATGCACCCAAGCAACAAATCTTTGTGGACGTAGCCAAGGAGGGGGTGAAGCACAGTATATCAATGTCATGTGTATGAATGATTACATTTCTTATTGTTATATTTGAGTTGACAAGATTTGTGATGAATATGTTAATTGATAAATGTTATATGACTGTGCACTAAGGAAAAACTCATGAAATCTATAGAACAACACTAAGTAAATGAATTTCATAGCTATAGTTTAGATTTGAATCTTATGTTATAGTAGAAGAATACCTATCATTCAATGCATGCTGCTATAATGGTTAATGAAGTCTTATTGGAATATTAGTGTTATTAGTCTAAACTAGGATCTAATGAGGGCTCGAGGGCTAACAACGAGTAGATCCAATGCCTCTGAGAGAGAAACACATTCCATCCCAGGGTTGCAAATATCTGAGTCCTATAACCACCCATTGAAGCCATCTTGGGTGAGACTATACAATGCACTTTGTGCGCTGTGTTTCCTTCTGTTATCCAGAAGGGTCGATGGTAGAAGGTTTGTTGGTAATCCTGTAGTTAGAACCTGGGTTAGCACACAAGTAACCAACAATGGTTCTGTCATTGGTTGGAACTTAGAAGATTAGATCGGGAGGGATGTATCACATAGTATAGCACGAGGGTTTAAGAAAGGGAATGTTTATGGGTTGGAATCCCATGGAAGCAGATATTGAAAGATGGTTGACAATTCAGGAACTAGAGTTTTCCCATATAGATAATAGAATCCGTAGGTTTAAGCCAAGATAATACTTGGAGAGATACGTATTCAACGAAATACACGAGAGTTTCTCCAGTGAGTTTCCCACACTATTGTAGGAGTGGATAACACGGTTGAAATATACCCATCCGACGAATAGAGTTAGATCAGTGGAGTGGATGGAAGAGAATATCGTGTTGTTGAAAATGGTAAATAATAAATTCATGTGCACAAAAGATTTCTGGCTAGAAAACATTGTAGTGGGGTATATAACTGAGTTTGCAGTAGATACATCAAATTATTACAATGTAGAAGAGAAGGATTTTCTTAAGGGCCCAAGGGGAAGGTACATAAGGTCATTATACACGTCAATCAAAATATTGTTGCATGATAAAGGGGTATTAACTATGGAATCAGACATCTAAACTACTCGGCGTGCATGGGAGATTTAGGGGAAACATCGAGGAAGGTCTGAGATGAAGGGGGAAATGTATAGAGGAGAATGAAGTAAAGAGAAATATCCCATTATGATGGATCAAGAGGAGATCCAGGAAATTCTGTAGAAGGAAGGAATGACATGCAGTGGACGACCCTACCAATATAAGCTCAATAGGAAGAAAAGGGTAGTAGCCGAGAGGGAAGGCTTGGAGAGTGATGAGGAAGAGGTAGAAGATCTCTGTGTTGTGGAGAACATTGAATAAATAGTGCATGCAACATATGAAATAAATTCTAGAGGAGAGGGATCTTATGAGGAAGCAGATACCCTTGTCCATATCTGAATCAATGTAGAACCTGCAACCCCACGTACGATTAACACATCAACAAAGAAAGAGTTGTTTAGAGAACAATTGATTGACAGTCATAAGAATCTAGGAGATTGGAATAGAAGTGAGGGTACAAGTGGAAGTAAAAACAACAATACATGTAGTGGTACAAGTGGAAGTACCAGTAGAAAAACCAGTGGGAGTTGAAGTTCGAACAACAATACATAGATAGTAGTACCGTGTGGATTAGGTACAACACATTCGACAATGGCAGGCGTAGATCCAATGATAATATTACTAGAGTTTCATGGGGATGGATCAGAAGACCCAGAAAAGAACCTATTCGTGTGTGAGAGAATATGGGAAGAAAAAAGAGTCACTGATGAGGTATAATAAGTGGCACATCTAGCAATAACGTTCAGAAACCGGGCACTGGATTGGTATATGAGTCTAGTAGTAAACAATCCACATGGTGTGCTAGGAACAATAGAAGAGATCAAGAAGGAATTGATCACTGAGTTACAAAGGAAAAAATATGAGGATTAGTTTATGATTGAGATGATTGAGGTTGGAAAAAAACTAGAAGAGTCTGTATGGGACATAGATTAGAATTTCAAGACATTGAAAGGTAAACTGAAGTATCCCATTTATGACATGCAACACATACATTTGTTTATAAATTCTCTCTTACCACACTTTAAATATCCATTGAGACAATAGACATTTCAAACCCAGGAAGAGGCACTGCAATAAATGATGCATTTAGAGGAGAATCAGTATAATAATAAAGCTCCAACTATTAAGGAGTTGAAGGAAGATCTGAAGAACTTGACAGTGCAATTAAACTAGAATAAAAGTAGGGAGAAAAG
>CBVK0100692289.1:0-11171 GCA_900067695.1 Picea abies | reverse complement strand
TTAACCTTGTACAATATTTATTGCAAACAGATTTTCAGTAAAAGAACATAGAAGATACAATGGAAAATACACACAATACACAGAGATTTTTCCCCTGGAAACCCAAACCGGGAAAACCAATATATTATGTATTCATTCATAGTGATACATTGTTTACAATACAATATACATAAAGGAACCAATGACATCCAAAACTCTAACCCAATGAACTGGATAGTCTAAAACCCTAATTCCTTAACTGAAAATAGAAAACCATCGGCAAAAATCATGTGCCGAAAAACCACCTAATATCATGTGGTCCCAAAAATATGTCATCCCAGAAATATGTCGGCCCGGCGAAAATATGTCGACCCGAAACCGGTGAAAATATGTCGGCCCAAAAAAAAATTTTTAGGGGCGCTACCCCCGAACCCCCACGTCGGGGGCTCTGCCCCCCTGCACCCCCCACTTACCCCCCTGCGAGCCCGGTGCAGGATCTCAAACACTACTACTCGTGCAAAGAATATAACACATACCCAACAGTTTGGCCATCTGTCTGGGGGTGGAAGGTCATGGATTTGGTGAACTTGGTGTCCAGTAGTGACTAGAGGCTCGACCAGAATGTGTTGAGAAATCAAATATCTTGATCTGAGACAATGCTTTGTGGGATTACAAAATGTACCCAGACTCATTCAAAGAAGATCTTGGCAGTGGCCTCTGCTGTGATGCTCTTCTTGCAGCAACCATAATCGCCATCTTAGAAAAGTGATCAACAACCACAAAAACACAGTCATTTCCCCGCTTGGTGGATGGAAGGCCCGACATGTATTCCATTGAGATGGATTCCCATGGCCTATTAGGAGTAGGAAGAGGGGTGTACAGGCCCTATTTCTTAATGGTCGATTTGACAATAGCCTAGGAAGTGCAGGACCTGATATAGTTGTTGACCTCCCGTCGAAGTTTTGGCTAGTAGAAATGTTTATGTAGCATCTCCACTGTCTTTTCGATGCCGAAGTGTCCTACCACCCAACTGTAGTGGGCTTCCCATATCGGCTTCGCTTGCTTGCTTGTTGGAACATAGATATGGCCTAGACAACACAACAACCCATCTTGAAGATGGAAATTATCGACAACTAAATTTGCACCCAGCATTTGGTAGGTGGTGGTGAAGTTAGGGTCTTTCTAATAGAGTTGGAGCCATCCATATGTCTCATGGCTACAAGATTCTAGCACCGTCCTGAGTTCCGTGACTGGCGGTCTGCTGAGGCAATCAATGACGCGATTGGTGATTCCTTTTTTATACTGGATGTTGAGGTGGAATTGCTACAAGTAGGTGGACCACTTTTGATGGTGGTCATTCTACAATTTTCCCTATGTCTACATGAATTGTAGTGGCTTATGATGAGTGTGCATGACTGTCTGTTTCCCAAGAATTTAATGTCTCAACTAGTGGCAGGCTTGCACAATGGAGTACATTTCTTTGTCATAGGTAGGTTACTTATGGATAGTATCTGACAATGTCTCACTATAATAGGCCATGAGGTGGCCATGCTGAGTGAGAATGACACCCACAACATAGTATGAAGAATTTGTCTCAATATTAAAGGGATGTTGCAGGTCTGGTAATGAAAGTACTGGGGTTGAGCACAAGCCTTGCTTCAAGTCATTGAATGCTTTTTGTTGGGACCAACCCCACGCAAATTTTTTAGTACCACCACCCATGTTTATTTGGCTGAGGGCCCATGCAATATGGGAGAATCCCAACACAAACCTACGGTAGAAATTGGCAAGGCCTAAGAAGCTCTGAAGCTCAGTGAGTGTTGTTGGGGATAGCTAGTCATAGATGACTTGGATCTTGGTTGGATCCACATGTAATCCATGCTAATCAATGATGTATCCTAGGTAATGGAACCTTTCCATGTTGAAGGAGCATTTTTCCAAGTTGGCATATAGCTTGTGCTACTGCAGGGTGTGCAGAACCTGCTGAATATGTTGCAAGTGTTTTTCCCAAGTGTTGTTGTAAATTAGAATGTCATCCAGATACACCACTACAAATGTATTGGTGAATGGTCACATGATATCATCCATCATCCTCATGAAAGAGGTTGGAGAATTTTTCAAGCCAAAGGGTATGACCATCCATTCAAAAAGGCCTTCCTTTGAGTTGAAGGCAATCTTCCATACATTTGTCTACTCTATCGAGACCTATTGGTAGCCAGTCTTTATATCAATCTTACCAAATTATTTCCCCCCCATGAGTTTATCAACAAGGTCACCAATTCATGGAATCGAGTACTAGTTTCTAATTGTGATTTTATTCAAAGCCCAATAATCAATACAGAGTCTCCAGGTTCCATCTTTCTTCTATACCAACACGATTGGGCTCCTGCAAGGTGATGAGCTGGGGTGGATGTGACCCTTGTGGAGTAGTTCTTGGATCTATCACTTTATCTCCTCATTCTATAACAAGGATCGATGATAGACTAGACCATTAGGTAGCGGTGTGTCAGGGGTCAGATCGATGGGGTGCTTGGCCTGGCAGTGCAAAGGTACCCCTGTAGATGAGGAGAAGATATCTGAGTATTCTTCCACAACCTTATCTACTTGCTTATACTATGTGGAAAGGTTAGCTGCAGAGACCTGGAACATGGCTGTGATATTTCACTTATTCTGAGAGAGAATAATGAAGAAGACAAACTTCCCCATCTGAGAGATGACCTTCCTGCATTGCTTAGCAAAGATCAACAAAATAGCACTAGGTGGGACTGCCTCAGGTATCCTATACAATTTCCCGTTCAAAGTAATAATAACACTTCGAGGCTAGAGTCATATACAACATGATGTTTCCATAAATAAGGTTAGACCAAAATAACATCAAAAACTTCGAGAGGAGAAACATCAAACAATACCTCGTCTTTGAAGGGCTTCATGTCATACGACAATCGACACTGTTGAATGATGCGAAGATCGCTTCCTTGGAGGAGCCATCCAATGGTGTAGGGTTGTGGGTACGACATTGTTGGTATGGCCAGTTGCTTGATGACCTCTATTGAGATGAGGTTCTTCTTGCTACCGCTATTAATGATGAAGTGCAATGAGGTGCCTTTTACCCACATTTGTGAATGGAAGAGGCACTCGCATTCTTCTGGCTCATCTGGTTCACCAGGATAGAGCTTCGTGGTAGCAAAGGTGGCACTGGGTTTCGCGTTAATGATCCATATTCCCATTTAGGGTTCTATCTCAGAGTCATAATCTGCATCTAATTCATATGCTTTCACTTCGGCCACCAATGACTGCTTTGAACGGAAGTCAGCAGTGTTATGCCAAGGCCTCTTATGGAAGTCGCACCACTTCCTAGTATCTTTCTTTGTCTTTCTGGTGTCATTGTTTGCTTGTGGCTTGGATTGGTTATCCTGATACTATCCATATTTTCTCTGTCCTTTGTTTTGTGGGTTGGGGCCTCCCTTTCCTAGATTTTATTGTGAGGGGTTCCAAGGCCCAAATTGTCGCATATTTTGTTTGAGATTTTCCTCGATCTTGATGGCATATCAATAGGTCATGCCCAAGGATGAGATGTCCAGAAATTTCATGTCAGTTTGGGTGTATCTATGTAGAGAACTGTGATACTTGAGCACCAATGTCGCTCTGAATGTTTGATACCCAGCTTGATGCACAAGGTATGGAAGATATTTGTTAAATCTAGCACTGCATGGTCTCTTTCTTTCCGTAGTGTGGTCCATTTGGTATATAGGTCACCATAACATCCGAAAGGGTAGTATTTCTCCTGAATAGCATCCCTGAAGAATTCCTATGTGGTTGTGACTGAAAAAAATGAGGTTTCCTTTGTTTCCTTTTTCTCACAGAAAGTTTCCCACCAATATTTGACATGGGGAATGGCTTTGAGGAGTGCAAAAGTAATATTTTCTCTATTCGAAAAGTTATGGACAGAAAAATACCCTTCTAGTAGATTCAACCACTTGTCTATAGCGTCTGTGTCTATCTCACCTTCAAATATAGGAATATTGAAGTTTATTTGTACCTTGAAGTGGGTGACGCCTCCATTCGAAGAAGATGTGTCACCTGTTGGTAGCCGCCAAAGGATTTGTGCAAAACTATCCATCATATCATTCCTCTATTGCATGAGGGCTTCCTCAATCAATAGTATGAAAGGATATAATGTCTCATCATCTGTATTTTCTCCTACCATGAGGGTTTGATTGGGTGTGCGAGAGAATTTGTCCTCAAGAGAAATAAGCTCGAGACATAACTCTTTGTACTTTGACCTCATTGGGGACATGCATTAAAACGACAAGGAGAAGAACGCTCTGATACCAATAATCCAGATTTTATGAGAAGAATGAAATGAATATAGATTATTAACAGGTGCTTAAAATAAAATAACAAAGATACAATAAAATTGGTTTTCTATTCAATAATGAAATAAGTTGAAATTGTAAAATGCAGCGGAAACAAGCTTGTTAAAATGGTGGCGGCTTATCTCTGAGAAGAGATGTGAAGGTTGTGCGCATTCACAAGAAGAAGATTACATTGAGGCTCTAAAGTCATTTTTACAATAAAAAATAATTCCAAAAAACCTGGACATCCAAAAACCTAACCCTAGGATATGAAGCATCAAAAGTCATGTGGGCCCTGTTTGGGTAAAGTACATCAACTTCCCGAGGTTGTAACTTTTGCATACGATCTCCATTTTAGGCATGTGATAGCCCATTGGAAAGATATCATCAATGAGATTCATTGTGGGAGATAAATCATGCATTTTTCCATCACTGAGGACCTCGATTCTGAAAAGCCTTCATTTAGGCCCTCAAAATGGCCCCAGAAGTTAAAACTGCTAAAAATAGTAAATTGTCAGAAAATTGTTTTGACCTAGTTGGAAAAGGTGGGTGGCCATTGATATCCATATAGATCAATCCTCCCTCCTTAGGAATAAATTTTATCCATTGCATTGAGGTCCCCCATTAGATGAGAAAATTTCTGCTGAATTTGGCCCTGGGTGAGCCACTTGCCTTTGTGCAGGAGCTGCCCTGCTTTGATGACTCGATAAAGTTGGATACTTTGTTGTTGAGTTCCCTTGACTTGTGTGTCCACAATATGATCATTGGATTCCTATTTTATGCAGTCGAGGTTGAACTCTATTGGTGTCAGTTGTTCTGCTACTTATGAGGTGTCCAATAATGGTGGGAAATAAGGGCGAAGGAGATCCACATTGAACAATGGGTGTAGTCCAAGGAAAGGAGGAATGTTGATCTCAAAAGAATTATCCTCTGCATCCTTGGTGATAGTGTACGACCTATAATGGAGTCGGTGAAGCTTCAGATGGGGTCCTGTAAGGCGTTCTTTCTGGAAGTGCAACCAAACTTTGTTTCCCTCCTAAAACTTATGTGGCACTCGATGTTGATCATGGCATTGTTTGTACCTGTCATTGGACTTATGTAGGATATATTGAACCTATTGGTGGATGTGTTGGATTTTCTCAATGAACTTGGTGTCTTTGTCAGCTTTAGTTGGAGAAGGAGATGAGTCGGTCGTGGTGACCGCAATGGGAAGTGAAACATCTATGGGACCCAATGGTTGGAATCCCAACCCCACCTAAAAGTGGTTGTGTCTAGTTGATCTATGTAGGGATCACTTGTAGATATGTTGGACATAGGGAAGGCTCTCATCCCATGTGTGAGGGTGATTTGAATTATACATGCAAAAAATATGCACAATCATTAGATTTAGAACGTCAGTTTCTCCATCTTTGTGGGGGTGGAAGGTCATGGATTTGGTGAGCTTGGTGTCCAGCAGTGACCAGATGCTCGACCAGAATATGTTGAGAAATTGACTATCTCGATCTGAGACAATGGTTTGTAGTATTCGAAAATGTACCCAAACTCATTCAAAAAAGATCTTGATAGTGGCCTCTGTTGTGATGCTCTTCTTGTAAGCAACCAGGATCACCATCTTAGAAAAGTGATCAACAACCAAAAAAACACAGTCATTTCCCCACTTGGTGGACAGAAGGCCTGACATGAAATCCATTGAGATGGATTCCAATGTCCTGTCAGGAGTAGGAAGAGGGGTGTACAGGACCACTTTATTAGTGGTCAATTTGACAATAATGCAGGCAATGCAGGACCTGATATACTTGTTGACCTCCTGTCAAAGTTTCAGCTAGTAGAAATGTTTATGTAGCATTGCCACTATCCTTTCGATGCCAAAGTGTCTTGCCACCTGACTGTAGTGAGATATCTAGATCGGATTTTCTCGCTCTCTTGATGGAACACATATATGTCCTAGAAGACACAACAACCCATCCTGAGGATGAAAATTATCGACAACTGCATTTGCATCCAACATTTGGTAGGTGGTGGCGAAGTCAGGGTTTGTCTCATAGAGTTAGGGTGATCCAGATATCTCATGGCCGCAAGATTCTAGCACCGTGGTGAGTGTCACAACTGGTGGTCTACTAAGGAAATCAATGACACGATTGGTGCTTCCTATTTTATATTTGATGTTGAGGTAGAATTGCTACAAGTATGTGGACCACTTTTGATGGTGGTCATTCTGCAATTTGCCCTTTGTCTTCATGAAATGTAGTGGCTTATGATTAGTGTGGATGACTGTCTTCTTCCCAAGAATGTAATGTCTCCACTGGCAGTAGTCTTTCACAATGGAGTACATTTATTTTTCATAAGAAGGGTACTTACATAAAGTATCTGATAGTGTATCACTATGAGAGGCCATGGGGTGGCCATGCTGAGTGAGAACGACACCCACAACAGAGTCTGAAGCATCTATCTCAATATCAAAGGGATGTTGTAGGTCTGGTAGTGAAATTACTGGGGTTGAGCACAACCGTTGCTTCAAATAATCGAACACTTTTTGTTGGGACTGGCCCCACGCAAATGTTTCCTTACCACCACCCCTATTTATTTGGCTGAGGGCCCATGCAATTTGGGAGAATCCCAACACAAACCTGTGGTAGAAATTGGCAAGGCCCAGGAAGCTCCAAATCTCAGTGAGTGTTGTTGGGGCTGGCCAGTCATGGATGACTTGGATCTTGGTTATATCAACATGTACTCCATGTTGATGAATATGTAGCCTAGGTAATGGACCCTGTCCATGCCGAAGGAGAATTTTTCCAAGTTAGCATATAACTTGTGTTGCTGCAAGGTGTGCAGAACCTGTTGAATATGTTTCAAGTATTCATCCCACGTCTTGTTGTAAATTAGAATGTCATCCAGATGCACCACTAAAAAAGTATTGGTGAATGGTCGTAGGATATCATCCATCATCCTCATGAAAGTGGCTGGAGCATTTGTCAAGACAAAAGGCATGACCAACCATTCAAAAAGGCCTTCTTTTGACTTGAAGGCAGTCTTCCATACATCTATCTGCTCTATCGAGACCTGGTGGTAGCCAGAATTTAGATCAATCCTATTGAGTTATTTGTCCCTCATGAGTTGATCAAGGAGGTCATCAATTCAGGGAATTGGGTATCAGTTTCTAATTGTGATTTTATTCAAATCCCAGTAATCAATACTAATTTGTCAGGTTCGATATTTATTTTGTACCAACACGATTGGGCTCCCATAAGGTGATCAGCTGGAGCAGATGTGCCCCTTGTGGACCTGTTTTTGGATTTGTCGGTTGATCTCCTCATTCTCTAAAAAGGAGTGACGATTGACTGGCCCATTGGGCAGTGGTGCGTCGGGGGTCAGATCGATGGGGTTCTTGACTTGCCAGTGCAGAGGTACTCTTGTAGGTGAGGAGAAGATATATGAGTATTCTTCGACAAACTTATCTACTTGCTTCTGTTATGTAGAGAGGTCGGCCATAGAGATCCTAGATGTGGTTGTTATATTTCTCTTATTCTGAGAGAGAATAATGAAGAATACAAACTTCCTCGTCTTAGAGATGACCTTCCTGCATTTCTTAGAAGAGATCAAGGAAATAAAACTAGGTGGGACTCCCTCGGGTATCCTGTACAATTTCCTGTTAAAAGTAATAATAACACTATGAGGTGTAGACTTATATAAAACATGACGTTTCCATAAATAATTTTGGCCCAAAAGAAAATCACAAACTTTGAGAGGAGAAAAATCACATAATACCTTGTCTTTGAAGGGATTGATTTCATACAATATTCGACACTGTTGGATGACGCGAATATCGCTTCCTTGGCGAAGACATCTAATGGTGTAGGGTTGTGGGTGCAACATTGTTTGTAGGGCCAGTCTCTTGATGACCTCTACTGAGATGAGGTTATTTTGGCTACCGCTATCAATGATGAAGTGAAGTGGGGTGCCTTTTACCCACATCTATGAATGGAAGAGGCACACTCCTTCTTCTGGCTCATCTGGTTCACCAGGCTGGAGCTTGCTGGTAGAAACGGTGGCACTGGGTTTCACGTCAATGATTTATCTTCCCCTTTTACGTTCTAGCTCAGAGTCAAAATCCACATCTAATTTATATGCTTTCACTTCGGCGACTGGCGACTGCTTTGAGTGGCAGTCAGCAGTGTTATGCCAAGGGCTCTTATGGAAGTCTAACTACTTCCCAGTATCTTTCTTTGTCTTTCTGGTGTCCTTTTTTGCTTGCAGATTGGACTGGTTGTCCTAGTACTTTCCATCTTTGATTTGTCCTTTTTTCTATGGGTTGGGCCCATGCTTTCCTAACTCTTGTTGTGAGGGGTTCCGAGGCCCAAATTTCTGCATCTTTTGTTTGAGCTTCTGCTCGATCTTGACGGCATATCGGTAGGCTGTGCCCAAGGATGAGATGTATAGAAATTCCATTTTGGTATGGATGTATCTATGTAGAGAACCATGATACCTGAGCACCATATGTCACTCTGAATCTTTGATACCCATCTTGGTGTGCAAGGTATGGAAGAGATTTGTGAAATCTGGCACTACTTGGTCTTTTTCCTTCAGTAGTGTGGACCATTTGGTATGTAGGTCGTCATAACTTTTGACAAGGTAGTATTTCTCCTTAATAGCATCCCTGAAGGATTCCCAGGTGGTCGTGACTGAAAATAATGAGGTTTCCTATATTTCCTTTTGCTCACAGAAAGTTTCCCACCAATCTTTGACATGGGGAATGACTTTGAGGAGTGCAAAAGTAATTTTTTCTCTATTCGAAAAGTTATGGACAAAAAAATACCCTTCTAGTAGATTCAACCACTTTTCTACAGTGTCTGCGTCTATCTCAACTTCAAATATAGGAATATAGAATTTTATTTGTACCTTGAAGGGGAAGATGCCTCCATTCAAATAATATATGTCGCCTGTTAGTAACTGCCGAAGGATTTGCATGAAACTATCTATCATCTCGTTCCTCTATTGCGTGAGGGATTCTTCAGTCAATAGTTTGAAAGGATCTCCTATCTCGACATATTTATTTACTCCTTCCATGAGAGGTCTCTTGGGTGTGCGAGAGATTTTGTCCTCAAGAGAAACAAGCTCGAGACCCAACTCTTTGTATTCCGACCTCGTTGGGGACATGCATTAAGACAACAAGGAGCAGACCGCTTTGATACCAATGATCCATATTTTATGAGCATAAAGAAATGAATACATAGGCGATTAACACAAAATAACAAAGATATAGTAAAACTAGTTTTCTATTCAATAACGAAATAAGCTGAAATTGTAAAATGCAGCGGAAACAAGCTTGTTGGAATGGTGGTGGCTTATCTCTGAGAAGAGATGTGACGGTTGCACGCATTCACAAGAATAATATTACAAAAAGGATCTGAAGGCCATTTTACAATAAACAAGAATTCCAAAAACCCTAGACATCCAAAAACCTAACCCTAGGAGATGAAGCACCAAAAGTCATGTGGGCCCCATTTGGGTAAGTTAGTACCTCAACTTCCTAGGGTCGTAACTTTTGCATACGATATCTATTTTAGGCATGTGATAGCCTGTTGGAAATATATCATCGAGGATATTAATTATGTGGGCCCAATGATTCCCTTGAATATCCTTGAGGAGATCGATCCAAAAATACCTTTATTTATGCCCTTAAAATGGTCCTAGAAGTTAAAACTTCTAAAAATAGTAAATTGCCAAAATTGTGAGAAATATGTTTTGAACCAGTTAGAAAAGGTGGGTGACCACTGATATCTATATGGATCAATCCTCCATCCTTAGGAATAAATGGTCTCAATTTCATTGAGGTCCCCCATCAGATGAGGAAATTTCTACTGAATTTGGCCCCAGGTGAGTCACTTGCCTTGGTGCAGGAGCTTCCCTGCTTTGATGACTCGATAAAGTTGGATCCTTTGTTGTCGAGTGCCCTTGATATTGTTTCCCACAATATGATCATTGGATGTTTGTTGTATGAATTCACGGTTGAGCTCTGTTGGTGTTATTTTTTCTGCTACTTTTGAGGTGTCGAATAATGGTGGTCAATAAGGAAAAAGGAGATCCACATTGAACACTAGGTATAGGCCAAGGAAAGGAGGAATGTTGAGCTCAAAATAATTATCCCCCACCGCCTTGGTGATAGTGTACGGCCCATAAAAAAGTGATTGAATATTTCGATGGGGTCCTGTAAGGCGTTCTTTCTACAAGTGCAACTAAAATTTGTCACCCACCTTAAACATATGTGGCACCCGATGTTGATCATGGCGTCGTTTGTACTTTTCATTGGATTTTTGTAGGATCTCCTGAACCTGTTGGTGAATGTGTTGGATCCACTCAATGAAGCAGGTGGCTTTGTCAGCTTTAGTTGGATCAAGAGATGAGTCGGTCGAGGTGACCACAAGGGAAAGTGCAACATATATGGGACTAAATAGTTGGAATCCAAACCCCACCTGAAAGGGTTTGTGTTTGGTTGAGTTATGCAGGGATCGATTGTAGCTATGTTGGACATAGGGAAGGATCTCATACCATGTGTGAGGGTGCTTTGAATTATATATGCATGGGATATGCACAATCATTCGATTTACAACCTTGGTTTGGCCATCTATATGGGGGTGGAATCCCATAAATTTGGTGAGCTTAGTGTCCAACAATGACCGAAGGCTCGAACAAAATGCACTAAGAAATCAACTATCCCGATTTGAGACAATGGTTTGTGGGATTCCAAAATGTACCTAGACTTGTTCAAAGAAGAGCTTGGCAATGGCCTCTCTTGTTATGTTCTTCTTCCAGGCAACCCGAATGTGAGATCGGAAGAGC
>CBVK0100692288.1:0-11172 GCA_900067695.1 Picea abies | reverse complement strand
GGAAGGCCAAGGATCAGAGATCTCTTGTCATGACATGGAAACCCAACATTAATTTCCATTTTTTGGCACAAATCTTGATGTACGCGGGTTGTAGTGGAGAAGCTTGTGTATACACATACTATATAGTAGGAAAGATGCATACATGTGGAAAAATATGTATTTTTAGCTCTGGATTTTACCAACAGGGATGATAAGTCTGCATGGGGGAATGGAAAAAGGCCTTCTGTGCAAGATTGCATAGGGTGAGGAAACTCTTTCTATAACAAATCCCCCCTAATGTGTAAGGTCATAGGAGTATCTACGATGGCCGAAATACATTATAAAAAATACAGAAGTGGAGTGATGGGAAACCAACTAGAAGAACTAGTCACTCATTACATTTTGCACTAACTTTGCATACATGGCTACCAATAGAATAACACTGCAGATCCATGGTGAAAATATACCAAACAAGTGTTTTTGGCCATGAATAGGAAAATACAACTGCAGTTACATGCCAAAGGATATCACAATAATGAACAAGTCCCAATAGAACTAGTCTCAAAACCAATCTGAAGATATTTGTATACAATGGAGTACAATTTGATCTCCCATGATCACTGAAGTCATATATGTACCAATGAAAAAAGGAAGAAAAAACTCAGGAAAGATGCAACCACATACTAATGTCTTCAAGTCTTCTACACAATCCATCGAGGGTGAAAGTCTACATAATGTGAATATATGAGTTGAGGTCAAACACAATGAGACATTGTTTGATTACCAGTCATTGAGGTATAATGTTAGCAAACGCGAGAGAGCCTACCGATAATTAAAGTAGGTATCAAGGCACCGAGTACATTCATACAAGTGTGACTAAAGGAGTCGATGTCAAAAAAATGAGGAATCCATCGATCAGGAGACATTGATGTATTCCCATCTATCGATGGTGAGAGAGCCTGCCACTAATGACTGTAAGCCTCAAGGTACTAAAAAAAAATCCAGGTCTCATGTCCAGAATAGATGAGCTAAAGTCGATGGAAGGAGACTTGCTGAAAGGAGAGCATTAAGGCATCTCTCATCAGTCAACACAAGGTACAAAGAAGGAGATTCATGATTTGGTGGAAATTGAATGAAGAAAATGTTCATGAACCAATGACCCTGTGTGTCGTTCGCATGTGCCAAGTGGAAGCAGTACACGAAAAAGACCCTTTGAATAGCAGCCAATGATGAAAAATGATTGCAAAGGTGAGGAAACCACCAATAAGTCTAATGGCATCTAAGACACTACATGAATCCCAATGTGTGAATAGATGTGTTTCCTTTGAACACAAGGGAAACCACCCAGTCAATGACCAATGATGAAATGTCAACTTTTGGGTTCAAGGTTACCTAATAATGATGAAAGTAGGACCAAGATGCATGATAGGACTACAATATCATGTGATTCTAAGACAAACTGAGGGTATGGACGACAGGAAAAGTCAAGAGTTCTGAGGAATGGTTGACATGGGTTGGTAGAATTCCTTTGAATCATAGCATGAGACATACAAAAGACTCTGACATCATAGACTCGATGATGAAACCATGAGATGTAGGAGTCATCAATGATATTCTCCATAGGGACTAGAAGAGTAACCAGTTGGTGGAGAAGACTCTATAACGATCTCAACTTCCTAAGGCCATGCTAAACCCAAAATTATGGTGACAAATGGACTCAATAACTTTATGTTATGTTAAAAGGTGACACGACTGCTACCAATATAAGATAATACTCCCTTCCCACCCATATTTTTTTGTTTTTTCATAAACAAATGAATGTTATGATACAGAGAAGGAAACAAGTGCCACAAGTAAGCAAAACTAGTTCCAGTTGTGGAATATACCTCTGCTCAATGCAAGGAGATGCATGAAGGAGATGGACACTTGGGGGGATGTTCCCTCCTGGGTATAGAGTGTCAAATTGCGAAGAATATAAACAAGGCTCTGCTTGGTTGAGGATGCAAAACTGCTGAGGAAAATGGTTTATAACACAAAGTGAGAACTGGCTAAAGGTTGAATACTGCAAGCAAGGGCATGAGATGCAATCACAACTTAATGCCAAAAAATGTCATCTTTTATGACTTTTCATACACTTGGTGTGAAAAAGGGATAAACCTGTTCCAAATAGACATCCTTTCAAATCCAATTTATGAGTGTAAAAGAGACAAGTTCACTCCACAATATTTTCTCCTTTTGAGAACGAGTTGGAAAAGAGCTTAAATTAAACTTGGTTGGGAGTCCTCAAGGCAGAAGGAAACATGTTTATGAGTGAGAAATGAGGCTCAACATAAAGTCATGTATAAGCTATAAAGGACTCTCGGTCCTAAGGAAAAATATCGTCATGGGCACCAAATGAAGCAGAGGATCTAACTAGGACACCGATGTTTGGTAAGGCTCTACCATTTGATCACGACACTACTTATAGAAAATGGAAGGTTTTGTGTCGCATCAAATGGGTTCGTACCTAAGGCATAAAAGGTGACAGTTATAGGACAATGCAAAAATGCATGATGGAATGGATGCCTATCCTATATGTTGGGTAGTGAAAATACCTGTTCGTGGTGACAAACAACCAACATAACGTTGAAATCTGCAAGAATCCCTGGTAAAAAATACAAAAACCAACTGAATCCACCCTTGTATTAGTCCATTAGGTGAAAAAATGGCTCAAAACTATAGAAAGTGGGTAAAAATTGTTTATAAATAGTAACAAAACCAAAAATTACTATAACATTTTGATTTTTTACCCAAATAGTGCAAATTGGACCAAAATACCTCCGAGATTCAAACAACAATTGTGGGAGTGTCAAACAACGAAATCAAAAACCGTCTAGACCGGGTAGATATTCTTCTCTTCCTCTTCATTTCCAGTGGATTAAATTTTTAAATTAGGTTCCAAAGTTTTATTAATTGAGGGCGTAAAATGTGAAATTCAGTGTATGTAGACTGTCTCCTATCGGGTCATGTATAAAATGAGTTATATGCACCTGTGAAAACTGTAGGGCACATATAGCCATCCCTATACTTGATTGTAAGTGAAGAAGACCATGTACAGGCACGAAAACGATGAATTTTAAGGATGCTAACTAAAATTTTAACTTGTCCTTGGCAGGATGGTTCTTGAATGGAGAGAAAGAGAGCACGAGGAGGTCGATGCTACTGTGGATGGAGATCCGGGGGCCCAAATGGCCTTGAAAAGACGTGGTTTATATAAATTTTGGGCACTCAAAGAAATGAGGGCCCAGGTGAGGTTGCTTGAGATGCTTGTGGGTTACTGGGACCGTGGATCGAGATCTGGGGGCCCAAATGGCCTTAAATATATGTGGCTTATATAAAAAATTTGCACTCAAAGGGATGAGGGCCCAAGTGAGGTATTGAGATGCTTGCGGGTTACAGAGACCCTAAGAGTGAAAGATTCAACCTCGATGAGAAACCATTGAGAATTGAAGTAGAGGATATCTACTTTTTGACTGGTTTATCATGTCGGGGAGAGGTTTTAAACCTCAAATCACAGGGAGCAGGGAGCAGAATGAAAATAGATGATTACATCGATGCCCACTATGTAGAAGGGACTCTGAAGGTAGGGAGTCAACTCCCTATCCATGCGATAAACAATCTCAGCCTGAATATTATTGTGTTTGTATTGACTAGGATCACAGGTTCGGCCTCGTTGCACTGCACATCAAGGCCTCTCATGTCCTATGCAGTAAAGTGTATGAGACCCACAGTATATGTCTAGTGTACCTCACTACTGGAAAATATGAAGAGCCAGTTGATAGAGTGCAAATACTGGAAAATATGAAGAGCCAGTTGATAGAGTGCAAATAGGGGAGTAAGAGGAATTTTGGGTTTGCCTCTATCTTATACATTTTCTTCTTCGAGCAAGTTCCAAGTTTGGGACCTAGATTTGAGATTCTTTTGAGAGGACCCTGTGATCCAGCCATGACACGGTGGACCGAGGTAATGAGGAAGAAGGGGGGAGGTAGGGTTATGACACCCTACAATGAATATTTCTTCTACTGGTGGTAGCAACAGGTCATTTCCCTAGATGAGTATCGTATGTCAACTCTTTTTAAATATTTCATTTTTTTTGTATTTTTGTATAGTAGAACAAAAATATTTTTGGATGGTTCTTAAGTACTAACTAGACACTTCTGTAACATAGACGTGGATCCACGAAGACCGGAAGGGTTTCCTCGACATCAATGAAGGAACTGGGGAGATGAGGCGGTGGGAGGAGAAGCTGAGAGGGTCGTACAAAACATTTAGGGAAACCTATCTCATTTGACTCATAGGATTCCCATGGTTCAGGTAGAGGATCTTCCTGAAGCCATGCATCGACAGGTGGTTGGTGTACCTGGAGCTTGGGTGTGACTCTTTCGACGTCTCACAAACATCGTAGTTTGTTACCATGACACACATCTGGCGCCACAGGCGTAGATGTCGTGGATATTGTAGTACTGGATGTATATGTGTATTGAGGGTATTAGCCCCAATTTTGTACTATAAACACCATATTGCTTGAAATATATAAAAAGGGATCTTCGGATCTACTTATATTTTAAAATGTGTACATTGATGAGACGGTTTTCTTTGCTTTAATTATGTGACAAATGCCAATCTAAAATGAAATTAACATAAACATCAGATACATGATTAGAACTCCTAGGAATGTGATAATATGTAATAAAATCAAACTGTCATTCTAAAAGATGTACTCATAGGAATCGTTGGAGTAAAGTAGGATCACACACGTGGTAATTGTCGTTCAACTAACATACTACTAACTGGGAATCTAGGTGAACCTCTAAAGAGAGAATACCATATGAGATAACATCGTGTGAAAGTTCTATAATGACGCTATATTTGGCGACATTGTTCATGGATGTCCCTAGGAATATGCCACCTAAAGACACCAGTAGATCCTCGAGCGAGTAAACTAGCCAAGTGGAAAAATCCAAGTTATGTGTATGACAACTGGCTCCATCTGTGAATCCTAGGTAAACCGAAGATTTCGTTGACATCTGCCAACAAAGGGAAAACTAGATAAGCAAGTTGAAGACAAAACGAAAGGGAAAATATATATACACTAAATTACATTAGTATACAAAGAGTTTCACCCAAGATTGTGGCTCAAGCGTAATATCTTTTCAAGTAGAGACCATTTATGGGCTTGACCAACCTATTCCCTTCATAATATTCTAATTCACAGGCTCCTTTTTCTAGAACACATTGCATGATATAAGGACTATGCCACATGGGTTTAAACTTGCCTTCCCTCAGTGGTTCTTTGGCTTGATCATACAAGAGGACCAATTCACCCTCGACATACAACCGAGAACAGATAGACTTATCATACTAGACCTTGACACGTCTTTTGTTCACCTTGATAGTTGTAGAGGCGTCTCAATGCTGCTCATCAAGACTCTCTAGGTTTTCAAGGTGTCGCTTGAGATCATAAGTGTCAGGTAGGAACGTGACTGCCAACTTAAGATAAGGGATTTTGCATTCAATCCGTAAAATTGACTCCACACCATGTATTAACTGGAAAGGGGAAAATCCAGTGGCAGTCTTGACCGAAGTTCGGTATGACCAAAGTGTAGGATATAGCATGATGTGCCAGTCGAACTTTCTCTGACTGAATTTTTTTTGCAAAATGGTCTTGAGAGACTTTTTGACAGCCTCTACTTGTCTATTTTCATGGGGGTAATAAGGAGAAGAATGACCATGGATAAACCCCAGCTTAGATGCTATTTATTCCATCATTTCATTCTGAAAGTGACTACCATAATCAATGAAAATCTCACTCGGGATACCGAACTGGACGATAATTTGATTGAATACGAAGACAGCGACAATCTTCCCATTGGATTTAATGTAGGAATGGCATCAACCCACTTGGTAAAGTAGTCGACGACCACGATAATGTGTTGATGCCGCCCAACCAAAGTTGGGTTGCAATCCATGAAGTCCACCCCCCACTTGGTGAAGGGACCGATGATAATGACTGGATGAAGAGGGGCTGGATGCGAGGGAATTTTTTAAGTGAACACCTGGCAGGGGTGAAACTTCTTAGCTGATTCAATACAATCTTTAAATATATTAGGCAAAAAATAATCGGCTCCCAATATGTTTTGGGTTTTCGCAAAACTGGATAGATGACCACCATAAGCCCCACTGTGGCAATCATTCAGGACTGACTCGGCCTCTCCGTGAGTTAAAAAATGATGCAAGATATTGTTTATTCCTCAATGATACAAAGTCTCACCGACGATAGTATAATTCTAAGCTTGGTAACTTACACGTCGTCGGTCATCTTGTGAGAGATGCCGAGGGAAATTCAAAGTTTGAAGATAGAGAACAATGTATCCATACTAGGGGTTGGATGACAAGACAAGAAAAATTTGTTTGTCTGCAAATGAATCAACATGGATAGAATCCTCATCTAATCCTGGAAATTCAGATATTAAGTCCGCGAAGATTAGCGATTTCTTGGATTTCGCAGAAGCGAAATCGAGATCAAATTCTTGTAAAATGAAGATACATTAGGTACTTTTATGTTCAACACAAGGAGAAAGTTTTTAACATTTTCTTATAAGAAAAAGAAATTGACCGAGGTTCAGTATGTCAAGAGTGCAGGATATAACATGATGTGACAGTTGGACTTGCTCTAACTGACAATTTTTTTCAAAATGGTCTTGAGAGACTTTTTGACGGCCTCTACTTGTACATTTTCCTGGGGGTAATAATGAGAATAATGACCATGTCTGAACCCCAACTTAGATGGTAATTCTTCCATCATTTCGTTCTAAAAGTGAATTCCATGATCAGTGACAATCTCACTTGGGATACCAAACCGTGCGATAATTTGATTGAATACGAAGAAGGCAGAATTCTTCCCATCATATTTAACTGTAGGCATGGCCTTGGCCCACTTAGTAAAGTAGTCGACAACCATGATAATGTGCTAATTCCCCCCAGCCAAAGTTGGGTTGCAATCCACGAAATCCACCCCCCACTTGGTGAAGGGACCAACGATAATGACAGGGTGAAGAGGGGCTGGATGCGAGTGTATTTTCCGAGTGAACACCTGGAAAGGATGACACTTCTTAACTACTTCAATACAATATTTAAAGATAGTAGGCCAGAAATAAATGGCTCGCAAATTTTTTTAGGTTGTTGCAAGCCCGGATAGATGACCACAACAAGCCCCACTATGGCAATCATTCAGGACAAACTTGGCCTCTTCGTGAGTTAAACAACGATGGAAGATATTGTCTATTCCTAAATGATACAACGTGTCACTGATGATAGTATATTTCTTAGCTTGGTATCTTACACGTCGTCGGTCATCTCGTGAAAGATGTTGAGGGAACTTCAAGGTTTGAAGATAGAGAACAATGTCTCCATACCAGGGGTCGTACAATGAGACGAGAAAAATGTGTTCATCCAAAAATGAATCAACATGGATAACATCCTCATCTAATCATGGAAAGTTTGATATTAAATCTGCGAAGACTAGTGATTTCTTGGATTTTTCAGAAGAGAAATCAAGATCAAACTCCTGTAAAATGACAATCCATTTATTATATTTCCCCCCTATGATACGCCTAGTAAGGACATATTGCAATGGATTCACATCAGCAATCACTGTACTCTTGCAAAGTAATATATAATGATGCAAACGTTGGACTGAGTGCACAACATCCAAAGCTATCCTTTCAACGTGAGAATAATTAAGTTCAGGACCCACCAAGGTTCAACTAAGATAGTAGATGACGTGCTCATGGATCTCATCATCCTCCTGAACCAGAACCATACCAATCGTATCCTCGGATGCGGCGATATAAAGCAAGTAATATCTATTGTAGTGAGGAGGCTTCAACAAAGGCACCAATACCAAGGATTGCTTTAAAGCATCAAAAGACTCCTCGGCTCACTCATCCCAGATAAAAGGGGGGTCCTTCTTCAAAAGACGCATGAAACCCTTAGTGATGGTGGCATAGTTCACTATAAACCGACGAAAAAAGTTAGCTTTCCCCTGTAAACCCTGGATTTGTCTAATCGTGCGCAAGGGAGGAAGTCGAAGTATTGCCTCAACCTTCAGTGGATCTACCATGATCCCGATCTTAGAAACTAGAAAACCAAAAATATGACCAAACTGAATGCAAAATATGCACTTGTGAGGGTTCAACCAGATTCTATAGTAATGACATCTTTCAAAAACAAGCTGAAGGTGCATAGCGTGATCCACTCTCCTGCGAGAGTGATAAGCAAGATAATCAAGGTAAGCTTCGACTATGTGCTTAAGATCATGAAAAGAAAAAGTCATGGCACATTGAAAGGTTGCTCCAACGTTTTTAAGGTCGAAAGGCATTTTACGGTATGAGAAAGTACCCCAAGGACAAATAAATTGTGTCTTGTGTTGATCCTCATGTTTGATTTGAATTTGGTTATATCCTAAAAAATCTGTCCATAAAAGAAAATACTTCGCTTCCCACACACTTGTCGAGGATCTGATCGATGAAAGGTGTTGGGAAGTTGTCTTTAGGAAAATCCTTGTTCATGTCACAAAATTCCATACATACATGGATGGTTCCTTTCTTCTTATCCACAGGAATGGGGTTGGATACCCATTCAGTCAAGGGAACCGGGTAGATGAGTCCAACATTAAGTAGCTTCTCCATCGTTGCCTTAATTGCAGGGGCCTTCTGGGGGTTGACAACTCTAAGACATTGCCGAAAAGGTTTAGCATCTGGATAAGTTATAATCTCATGTTCAACAATATGAGGGTCAATTCCTAGCATCTCTTCATATGACCAAGCAAATGCATCTCAGAATTCCTCGAAGAGTTCGGTGTAGATCAAGATTTCTTTTGGCAAACAAACTGCACCGATATTTACATTTTCAACTTTTCCAAGGGTACGAGAGATATCAATCGTGATGGTAGGAGAAATACTCACCATGTTTCCTTCAACATAACTGTCATGCGTATAAAGTGGAACTATGATGTGATCGACTATCTCACTCAAAGTAGATCGAAAGTCATCTTGTTTGATTATTTCAAGCTCTGGGAGAAAATAAGAGCGGCGATGCATATCGTACCAAGGTTTGTCGGAACCATTCATGGCTTTGATGATAGCTTCATCTGAAGGAAAATTCTCATCGAGACAATCATGTGAACAAGACAATGAAGTGGCCCACATGGGCCTAAGAACGAGATCCTCCCTGTCCTTCGGTGAGGAAACATGATCGAGATCGACGGAAGAGTCAAGAACAACTTGATATGAAATCTATGATGTCGATAATGGCATGGCCATTCCAGCATGCAACTGACGTTCACAAGACAAAGTCGGGGAAGGTAGGGTCCACAGATCACTAAAATAGGAAGTGTGGAAAGGAATGGACCTCCCTGTTGAGGCAGGCCTATTGGACATGGAGTAAACGTGGTGGCTCAGTGCCATGAATTCAAAAGTACCCATAAGGGAATAATACATTCCAACACTGATATTCTCATTTGTTGGCTGAGAATTGTTGATCACATGGATTAACGGTCCAATAGGTGCATTAGGAATAGAGTACGCAAAGGATAACTGGTCGATCATCACAATCTTACCTTCATGAGGAAAACAAAGAGTACAGAAAATAGACGATACAACAATGACCATAACATAGGTCCAATTGTGTTCTAGTAACAGGTTATAATCAAGAGGCACATCAACTACCTTGACCTCCACCTCTATCATATTCCCACCTAACGGGACCGTTAAGGCAGGAATAATACCATGAGGGTGGAAGGAATGACCGTCAAAAGTAGTCAACATGTTCAATGACTTGAAAAGAGTTGGAGAACAAAGAGCTTT
Source organism: Picea abies (assembly GCA_900067695.1). NCBI lineage: Eukaryota > Viridiplantae > Streptophyta > Pinopsida > Pinales > Pinaceae > Picea > Picea abies. The sequence goes on along the minus strand of CBVK0100692288.1, from coordinate 1,288 downwards.
CCAACAAATCAGGGACATCAAACAAGTGGCAACACCTTCATCAACAACCACAAGTTTGATGGTATACTTTGAGTACTCCACGTGGATTTGGAAAGCCACATGGGAGTACTCCACGTGGATTTGGAAAGCCACATGGTAAGGAAAGCGAGGCTTCACATATGTGACATCAAACTTGATAATTTTTGAGCCACTAGGTTCTAGAGCTCCTAAAGCAAATAGAAAGGAATTCCTCTATGAAGGAAATGACTAGAGTACCTCCAAATCTGACATCGCACAAGGGGTTTGACCCAAGTCCTCAAAAATAGAGTAGTTCTGGGTGGCTCTATCATTTGGATTATGGGTAGAGAAATTGAGTACTCCTTTTGGAATACGAGGCAGTGGGTCTGGTTTTTCAATATGTAAAGTTGTCTCCGGAGGAGGAGGAAGATATTATATACCATGAATAGCTTGTGAAGAGCTATAGTCTCTAGATCGAGTGGCTACATTAACTTTCACATCGAACATATTGATACAAAAATGGTCACCTTCTTGCAATGATGGGTTTTGACTCCCACCATCCGCATTTTTGGCATTTGAGGAGATCGAGGCCATGTGTTGTTTATGTGGGAATGGATTCATCAGCACAACGGGTGATAGAGATAATAGCCTCACAAGTTCTGCAAGTTTGGGGATAAATGGATAAGGTGATCATCTGTGAAAATATTATAGGGAAACTTCACCTTACGTCTTTCTTATTTCCCCTCTCTAGAATTATCATTCGTATTCTCATTATTACCATTTTCCTTGGGTTTATTACCATTTTCCCCACCCTTACGATTATTACGTCCTTCTTCTTATTCCCTCCTGGTTTTTGGTTACCATTTATGTTGGTCGACGATTTCACAGAATGTACATCCACCGATTGAGTGGGGTTGGAAGACACAGAGAATGCTGGCCCTCCTATAGACTATTTTAGAGATAACTCTTTCATATGGCTTATAACCAAGTTTGAGGACTTTACATTGGCGGTACCTACAATGTCGTCGGCATGAGATCCAGGCTTTTTTCTAGGGTCGTAAGTTGACCGCGGTGCGTCCGAAAGAAGGTGGTACAACATCCCATACTGAGCATATATCAAGGCTAACTGTTGAGCTCTAAATATCGCTTCTTCCTCAGTGGTAACCTAGGAAGTAGAAATGCCCTTCGAGATAGGAGCATGCAAAGACTTAAGGAGCCAATCTAAAATAAATGTCGGGGTATAGGGGTCTTAATCAACCTCTTCCGTCTACGCCACTCCTGGATATGATCT
>CBVK0100692287.1:0-11172 GCA_900067695.1 Picea abies | reverse complement strand
TAGCCCCCTAGGAAAACCCTCCTTATGTTAGAAACCATGGCCTAGAAATGAAGAGGCAAGGGCACTAAGGTGATAGTGGGAGGATTTACCATTTATTTAATTAGGCTTCCCTATATATAAGATAGTTATTTTAAACATTTGGTTTAGTCAACTGACTCAACCAACCAACAAACTATTGTGGCCACAACAACCCTCTTATTTTTCTTTTATAAGAAAACAAAAAGGGCCCCCTACCAAATTGTATATATGCATATGGTTTGGAGCTAGGAAACAACCTTAATTGGATGAACTCTTTAGTGTGAAATCATAGCACCTTCTATAATTGGATCAAAAATCAAATTTTGTTTTTTTTTCTCGAAAGTAAAATTTTAATTTTTTTTTTTTTTTAATAAATTGTTGTCATCGCAATTTAGATGCACCATAGAAATCTAGCGACACATTTTCTATACAAATTATGAAAAAATTTCATAGAAATATACCCTGTTTTCGTCACACTTGTGACAACCCTTACAAATCTTATGACGAACTTGCCATACAAATCACGAAAAATTTATAGCAATTTCATCGCAGTATAGCCTGTTTTCATCGCACATGCGACGACCCTTACAAATATTGCAACGCACTTGCTATACAAATAACAAAAATTGTATAGCAATTTTGTGGAAATATACCATGTTTTCGTCGCAATTGCGACGATTTGTACAAATCTTGCGAAGAACTTTCCATACAAATCATGAAAATTGCATAACAATTTCATCGCAATATACCCTCTTTCTGTCACTCGTTCAACGACTGCTTCGAAAGTTGATTTGTCGCAAAAATTTTCCTTAATTTTCCTATATTGTTGGGTGTGCAACGATCTCTCTTTATTATCGCACTTGTGATGATATCTCTACATTGTCTCTTTTGTGACGATTTCCCTACTTTGTCTCATTTGCGATGATTTCCCTACTTTGTTGTTCTTTTGACAATTTCTGACAACTTCCTTAGTAACGTTGCTCTTGTGACATTAATCCAGGTTCGTCATACATGCCACATCACATTAAATGACGTTTGGGAGACTTAATATTGATCACAATATCCATGACATAACATCGCAAGAGCATCGAAATAGTCGTCGCAAAATGACCCGAATTTGCTAGTGATTCCTTTTCTGTGTTGGTGGCTCCTAGTTTCATTCTAACTGCCATCAAAAACTTACAAATAAATTTTCTTTGGAAAGGGGCCAATAATGATCAGAAAAGAGAGTTGATCGGTTGGGACAAGATTTACAGACCCAATATAAATGGCAGGCTTGGTCTACAGGACCCAACCACTCTCATTAAAGTTCTCATTGCCAAGATCTAGTGGAGGTGGCTATAGAGACCCAAATACCTCTGGGCTTGACTCTGGAGAAATAAATATGATCTAAACATTGCATAGAAGAACTTAATCCATTGGAATGAAAACTCCTTGAGCTACTTGATTTGGAATTCTGCCAACCAAAACCACTACCTAATTTCATACCACACCTTATTGGAATTGAGAAATGTAGAACAACTTCCTTTTAGTATGAGCCCTGGCACCAATGGAATTCTCTAGAGAAACATCCATTGGTAGAAAAATTTTTGTCCCCTACCACACAGGCAGCTCTAATCACAGTCACAGATTATTGGAAAGAGAACTCCCTTGGGGAAACATGGCACCACTAGAAGTCCACTCACATATAAATCCATATGCCAGTGCATGTGGATCTTCAGCCTTGGCACGAGCTAATCATCTCCATGAAAATGAAAATTATTCAAGGAGAGGACATCCTTATATTGGGGAACTCATAGAAGGCCACCTTCACCATCAAGGAAGGTTATGACATCAAGAGAGCCTTCCACCTCTTGCCACAAGAGCACGTCTAGGAGAAAATATGGAGAATCAAATATTGGACAAAAATTAATACTTTTCTCTAGCTTGTTGCTCATAAAGGCATCCTCACTTGGGAAAATCTAACTAAAAGAGGCTTTTTCGGGCCATATGTATTCCCTCTATGCATGGAAGACTCAGAATCAAAAAATAACCTACTGATCCTCTGTTCCTATAGTTCACAAATTTGGGACCAATGAGCCATACTCATGCACATAACGGACCACAATCACTAATGCCTCAGGGAAACCTTAGAAGGTTGGTGATAATCATATTTCCACTCTCCCATTCTCAACCATATCTAGAAGTTACTTTCGGGTTTCATCCTCTGGAAGTTATGGAAAGAATGTAATTGGAGGATCTTCCACTCGACTCATCTTTCTAGGAAGACAATTTGGAATCACATACATGAAAACATTAGAGAAACCATCCACCTACAGCCATGGAAAGAGGAGGACATGCCATTCCCTCCCCAAGAAAATCACATCTTGGATAGCTAGAGCATCAAGCTAAACCTTCATATGCCCATGAAACCTCAAATATTCCATAATGTAGGAAACCCCTCCCATTGGTCCCCTCCTTATCCAGGTTTTGTCAAGTTAAATTTTGATGGGGCATCCAAAGGTAATCTAGGCCCTGTTGGGTTCAGATTGGTAATCCACAAATGCAAAGGAAACATTATGAGTATTACTGCGGGTAGCATAGGAAACAACAAAAACAATGCAATGGAGCTCTGGGCACTCAGGAAAGGATTGCATATTTCTCAGGAACACGATCACCATAATTTGATCATCGAGGGGGACTCTCAAATCATTCTCAGCCTTTTCACAAAAATTATTAACGGGGTTGACCCAAAAAAAATATTCCCCTACTAGAGTCTTACCACAGGACTAAGTTCCATTTCATCTCTCATTAAGCCTCACTCAACTCTCATTCCTTCACATGTCCAACGGAGAGCCAATCAGATAGTTGAAAAGTTATCCAATATTGGGGTTTTTTCTAGATGGACCAGATATCATCAGCATATCCCCCACCCACAATGATCATTCTATCCTCTAAGACTCTATTTTTTGGGCTCTTAGAACTATGTTGAGCACTCCACACACCCTAAAAGCCTTATGAAATTTTATCGATTTTTGGGTACCACTTGTTTCCTGCATTGTCTGAATCAATTTCACTTTGGGAGATGATTTATCTATGTGTTGTTTTCATGAATATTATCACCAATTTAGGTTTGTTTGAACTTGTTAACCCGATGTCTAAAATAACCTAACACCTGAATTGGGAATCAAAAAATAACACTGCACCTAACACACTCAGGTTCTACGTTGGAAACAATTCAAGCAAGTAAAGGAACCACATAGTTACAACAGTCATTGAGTGTCAATCCTCGATCGACATCTGCAAAACATGGGGTTGGTTTGAAAAAGTTATTCACACAAAGTTTCAAGATATAGTTGATCCCATTCGACATCGACAAAAGGCGAGAAGGATAGACATTCACAAAGGGGGTAAAGAAATCATCAATAGTTGATCACCGATGCGCTTTATCGGGGTCGGGGAAATCCAAAAAATTTAAAATTCACAAAGGGGGTAAAGAAATCATCAATAGTTGATCACCGATGCGCTTTATCGGGGTCGGGGAAATCCAAAAAATTTAAAACAGTCATTTTGTATGCAATGAGAATATCTCCTATCATCTATCCCCTATGCATTTTCAGAATCAAGACTTTTTCGAGAGACTCGATCTGAGAGCACTTGGGTAGTTTGATCGTCGATCGTCGATCCTTGATACTTTTCAACTTCGGCAACATCAGATTGGGTTTTAGTGTGTATAGCTTAAAGAAATTCCCAATTTCGATTAACATGATAAAATGAAGTCACCATTCTTGAATTCCATGTGTCTTTACCATGTAAAGGGGTTGTATGACCTAGTTTCATCCCGAGTCATTTTAAGGTTTCTTGGGTCCCAATCACGCCTCCTGGTCAATGTTTCCATGTCATCTCCATACAAAAATATTTATCGACGTCGAAAATTCCGCAAGAAGATATCGACAAAAATGTTTGAAGCACAATCTCGACCCCCAATCCACCAACAAAACTGGCAAAACGATGGGATGTTTTTGGCATGAGATACAATCGGATTTGGAAATTTAATAGACCAGTTAATGCTTGATCCTACATTAGTTTCTATCTCGTGTGTCGATTAGATAAAAAAAAAAAAAATTGTCGATAGACCACATTACCACCTGTACCCATTCTTTCAACCCACGATGAATTTATGTTTAAACATATTTGAAGATCTGGTGGCAGATTTAATGCAATTACACTCATAACCTGAATTAAATAGTTGATGCAACAGGGTAAGTTCACTCCTGTTTGAATCTCTAGAATGGTTTTGAACTAATTCACTATGTTCACAACTGGAATTCTAGAGTATCCGAAGGAGAAGAGAGAATGTCCTGAGACTGTATCGACCCTCCGATTATCAAAACCAAGTTTAGAAAGTTGTAGAGGTATGTATTCAAGTTTTTCAATTCATTGGCCGTAATATATGCATTCATCTTTCTCACACAAAATATAAACTATGTTATAGTTGGAGGTAAGATTTCACAGAGAAATCTAACCACCAGATGCTCTCTGAGGGAACCCAAGCTAAAAGAAGATGAAATAGGTGAAGGTTCTTCTCTGGGGACCATGCGACAGTTGGAATACACTCCCAAGGCAGAGCCTGTCATTAAAACAACAACCAAGAAATATTTTTTCTAGCCTCCAGCCTTTAGTGATACAGAGGCAAGCATCAGATCCAAAGTAATGCTCCCACAGTGGGCAGATCTCTTCAACAAACTTAGCTAAGAATAATACCCAGAGTATATCCCTCACAGTGACCCGGGCGTAAGGGCACTCGATGACCAGGTGTTCCCAAACATACGATGCTCGAATTTACACATGGTGGAAAGTAGAACCCCATTTTCCCCTTGCATAAGGGTTCTGAAATGGCTCATCGACCATATGGATGGGAAGAAGTTCTTGATCAACGATGAAAATGATGGGCGTGTCGGATTTTTCCTCCCAAAAGAAATCGAGAAATACTACAAGCTCAGGGACCCAAAGGAGTGGCTCAACATGGAATTCATGGTGAAGTTTTGTGAATTGCATGACACCAGCTAGTTGATGGCCTCATGGTGGAAGGAAGACAATAATTTCACTAACTGGAGAAATGGTTGATACAATACACTTAACCTGAGAAATCCATACATCTATTTGATGGCTCTCATCTTCTGGCTATATGGAGAAAAGGACTGCTCTGAGTTTTTGGAAGCATGGATGCCATTGGCATACATAATGGTGATCTTCGGGATCATCTTCAATTGGGGAGATATAATCTCAAAACAATTAAGAATCTATGTACAGTAGGCTCAAACGCCGAAAGAAGGGGAGGCACCCACTTTTTACATGGCGTCGTACGTGCTCGATGTCATGTGCACAAGGAATGTCTTCACCAACATGAATTTAAATTGGCATGTTGCAGAGCTCCCAGTCCATGTCTACTTTAGCATACTATGGGAGAACATGTACAAGAAATATTATGCACTCATTTGTGATGAATTCATTGCCTATATTCATTTCATTATTTTTTAGAAGGAATATCGAAGATTATCTACAAAAACCAAGAAGATGATAGAAAAGGTAGGTCATTGGTATATAGATGAACACTCAACCTACCTCAGGGTGTTCAAGGCCACCGAAGCACCACATCTCCTACCTTATCATGTCCCAGACTGGCTCATTGTGAGATAAATATGCTATCAGATTTCCTGCAGTGCTACAATGACACATTAGTCAAGGACAAGAAATGAGCTTTCATACCTTACGATTTCCATGTGGGGTTCTATCTAGTGAAGGATACTGCTCAAGCCAAAAACTAAGGGATTAGCCAACTGGAATTCAAGTTCTCGACAGGTCAATTCCATAAGCACGACACTAAAGGTCTGGTCCTCCAACATGATTTGCAGGTATCATCTTGTTGGTCGTATGCCCATGATAAATTCGAGGATGAAATATTCACAGAGTGTGCCTAGGATTAGGATGAGGTGGTAAAGAGAATCTCCAACCCAAATATGACCAGGTTCAAGGCCATGAGCATGGATGAACATGTGGAAATGATATATCATTCATCCCAAGAATCCCTCAGAGTTAGGGAAGAAATCAGAGGGACAGAGACAACAAAGGCACATAGAAGGGGATTTTTATTGCTAGAAGGGGCGAAGAGGATCATTGGTCAATTGAAAAATGACCCTGATTTGATAGAAATGACAAGGAACCCATTTTATTATCCAATCAAAATCCAAGGAGAACCAATTGGCCCAAATCCGATGCATCTTGAAGAAATCACCGATCATAGGACCCTGAAATTGCACCACCATAGGTTAGATCGCCAGGGGAAATTTTGACCTAGCCCAAGATAGCAAGGACATCAGGGAGAACAAGTGTACAAAATCCCTTGTTCGATTTAATAACCATATACGATGATTAGGAGAGTTCATAGGTGTCCCTGGTCACTCCAATGTAAATAACAGAGGAGAGAGAACCTAAGAAAGCATCCACTCCAAGTCTCAAGGCTCCAATCCAAAGTCATCCATAGAGCGAAAATGAGGTAGAAAGTGACTTAGACACTGATCCCCTTGACATATTGGGAACCCAAATGGACAGCTCGAGGGATGACCTAGGATCAGGAAAACAAGAAGAAGAAATTACACAACAGGAAATCAACATTTCAACAGTCGATTACCAAGTAAGTATTGAACCTGCCCCTGGTTCCTCATTTTTGGCCGATACCTTACCATCCAATGAGAAAAAAATTAAATTCGAGCCATCGGGAAATAAATAAGAGGTTCAGGAACCCATCATAGAAAAAATATACACAGTCGGGAGAGTAGGAAACACTCTGACTTGGGGAGAACAACAAATCCTAGAACCTTTTGATGAGGTCACCGATATACAAGAAATCACCTATGACCGAAAAAGGAAAGCCATCATGAAGAGAACCACTAAGAAGAGGAGGATTACATTGGATAGTTTGATCATCATCACTAGAGAGGAAAAATTGATCAGCATAGAGCACACCAAGACGTCTAAGCTTATTGGCGCATGGATGGTTTTCATGGATGCCACCCTGGATAGAGAAAGAAAAGATGAGGAGGAGTTGGCCACTGCGCTAAAGGAGTCAGAACATATGTGCCACTTGGAAAAATACTATCATGACTCCACACAAGCCAAAGTGTTTTTGAGAAGTGAGTTCCAAGATGCCTATGAAAAATTCATGAATGAACGACACCTGCTCACTACGAGGATAGTCGACTTCTAAGAAGACACCCTCATGGCATTGAAAACCTGCAAAGACATTGAAAGATGGTACCAGAAGGCCCACCAAGAAATAGAAATAATTGATTACATCAGCATGGTTCAAAAGGGTCGAGATGTTGAAGAGCACGACATTTGGGTGCTGAGGGACAACAACATATATCGGATAAGGAAAGTGGTCAAATACTGGGTGAAAATGGCACAAGAACCTCAGCAGGAGATTGAAGAAAAATGGGCCAATTGTGAAAGAATTTGGGTGAAGATAAATCAGGATATGAAATACATCAGTCTCCCAAAATTCAACTCACCCGAGGACTTTGTCGGCTTGCATGAGATAGTTAAATGACATGCAGAACAAGAATCAACATGGACTACATAGATAGAAAAGGTGGTGAACATGGTGCTAGTACAAGTAAAACATTTCATGGATCACCCCATCAAGGATCAACGAATATTACAACAATTAAGTGTTAAAATAGTCAAGTATTGGTCATGGGAAATAGAAGTAACGAAGATCCTTTCAACCCTGATGGACCAACATAGATTCCCGTATGCCAATACATGTGAGGAACTCTTTGTAAAATGGTCAAATTATGAGAAGAGTCATCCACTTCAGTGAAACCATTCGATGACTCTTAGAAGACAGAGATATGGAAGAACCATGTGGTGATGTTTTGTTTTACTTAGCTTGCACTTTTGATAGCTATTTTTAGTTAATGATTTGTTATAAATAAGAGGTCGACCTTTTAGAAAGGGTCGATGGTTTTGGGAAAAGACCCTCATTTTTGGAATTGTAAATAACTATTTCAGAACTACCTTAATTGAGAAGTCATGTTTAGGACTAGAGACAAACTTATTTTTTTCATCAAAGGCGTATGTGATTATATCTAAAGAGGAAATACTTCCAAATTTATCTCATGAATGGATGTTGTAATGAGTAAGAGTTTATGAATCTATTGATAAGTTTGTTGATTCAATATTTCTATAGTTATTGTCTCTAATGATGGAAAGAAAATCATTGTGTTAATGTGTGATTAATTATTAGAGATAAGGAAACTATTTTTTTTGCCATCGTTTTATTGCATGCATGTTTTCTTTCGATAATTATATCTCAATCAATAATTGAAATACCAGCTAGTTGATGTATTAGTACTAGTCTTGCCATAGGTGTGAAAATATTTGTCTACACGCTTGAGTACAAGGGCTATCTCAAACTCAACACTCTTCAGTAGTTAATATTTCCCCTTTTCACAGCTAGTTTATACCAGCACACATCTTTCAGCAGAACCACCTAATAAAATAAAATACAAAAGAGAACGTTTAAAGTGAAGGAGTATCATTCATAAGAAGATATCATGTAGATCACCACGTAAATCCCATCGATTATTTGGCTGGATCAAAAGATCTTGAGAACCATTCCACTATCAAACATTGCAGAGTCTAATTGGGCCTTGGTGGTGGGTTTGGTTCCTGCTATTGAGTTAAAGGGATTTAGGACCCCTCAACACATTGATAACCCCCTAAATCGGGTGCTAGAAGGGTACATGCATCGATGGGAGATGATGCCAACTGCCACCATTCAATAGACCACGTGACCAAGGCATGTCACCCTCCTCTCCATTTAATTCCCCCCGATGCAAATTTATCACCTTCATTACCGCAATCTTGTTACTAATTTCCCCAGCATGCCCCCTCTGGTTCATTTGTCCGAGCAATGGAGGAAATATGCAGACCATCACCTCTCTGCACATGGGAACACCTCCTCCAGCTATATTTTTATGGGAATCCCCCTGGTGAAATTTGCAACATTCTGTCTCTCCTTTCCTTTGTGTTTGTTCTCTGCCATCCTACGTTTTGTTTACTCTGGCTTGTCCATTCTCGTCTTTTCCTCTCCCTCACTCACAGTTGGACATGTCTTCGCTCTGCGGAAAGCCTAAGAGAGGACCTATCTGATTCCAAAACAAGGTGTCCATTTCTAGATGAAATATGTCTATAGTTTCTCTATTTCCCAACACCTCGTCACCTTCATCTAACTAGTCCTCCACAAAATAGGGAGGTATCCCACCTTTTTCCTCTCCATGGGCATGTCGCATGGAGTGGTTCTACCTCCAAGGAAATTCTATGGGATTTTCTCCATGCCCAATCCAGGATATAAACTCATCTTCACAATTGGCCTTGGTCATCTTGCCCCCACCCCCTCGCCACCCTCCTCTCACACCGCCCCCTCACCACCACCCTCCTCTCCCTTTCCACCCTCAGAACCTGTGCCATGTCGGGAGGAGTTCCATTCTCAAGTGGAGGATATTCATGCTCAATTAGAAGAACTTCATGTGGACGATCCTAAGAGCTCGGAGTGTTCTTCTTGTGTTGGAATCAGAGGCACGATGTCGATACTATAGTATTTGGTCTTTGTAGTGAGAAAGGACATGGATGAACTTCGCTTTCAGCTAGAGAACTTGGACCATGGTGTAGAGCATATTGAATCTTTTCTTGCTACACATCTCTACTCACTGCATGCTCGAAGACATGCAACTGATGCCCCAACTACTTCAGAGTCTATTTTTTCTCCAACTATCCAGACGTTTTTCATGAAAGATATGGAAACACACCCTTGAGACGCAATAGTTTTACAGGTGTCATCATGCATGTTTTAATCTATCAACTGTTCCAATCTTTTGGAAGTTCAACACAATCAATTTTTTTTTAGACAAACAAAATTTTTGTCTTATAGTTTTAATGGAGGAACTCGTCAAATTCTATCAACTGTTCCAATCTTTTGGAAGTTCAACACAATCAATTTTTTTTTAGACAAACAAAATTTTTGTCTTATAGTTTTAATGGAGGAACTCGTCAAATTGGTTTCCCCACTGGGTGATTCAGAAAACCATGTTTAATTTTAAATTCTAAATACAAAGATAGAGCTAGGATGAATTGGTTTCCCCTTGGGGCAATCCATCTCAAGAAAATCTTTGTTATCACTGATGATACTATAATATTTCTCCATGAAAGGTAATATATAGAATTCTTACTTAAAAAGAAAAACATTAGAGGAGGTATACTCCCATTATGGCACTAGAAGAGGTAAGCATGGTGTAGTCATCACCAAAATCAATGATACAATAGTTAGATTTTCCACCCAGCTGCTAGCCTGCAAGAGCATTTGTAAGTGCCGAATGGATGAATGTCCATTGGTGTTCATTGTCATGGCCCCATAATGTGTTCTCAGGAATTAAATGGCATGAACCCCTATTTTCTCAACGAATTTAGAATCGACGTCCTTGATGCTAAAGATGAGGTTGAATAATTTCATTATACTTGGGTTCTTCTGCTGCTTGGTATGGTCCTATGGAAACCTCTACCAAGATTTTCAATTGACATGGTGGTTACACACTTATTTATGGCTAATTAGTTCCTACCATTACAAAAATCCAAGAATGCAGACATCTAGGAGCACATTTCGATGGATTTCCATCGATGGTACACCTAGTTGCTCAACACTTCCACTGAAAAAGTTCACATCCGACACCACATCTTTACCAGGTATGAGTGTCACCTACGATTTAAATGTACTATCCATAATGTTATCATAGTTTCTCATGTAGTCACAGATAGAACCTAGGATATGCTTCCCTTCTGTATTATAGAAAGAGATATTATTGCAGGAGTGGAGGCATGGCAGGCCACTGCCCAATCTCCCTTCAAAGAAATCCAGTCTGTTTGGTGCTAGCCATATCAATCAATTTCCAAGGATCGGAACAAAAAATATTTTCATCCCACCGAGGGTTTTTCACCCCCAATTTGTGATGATACTTATACATGTTGGATTACTGAGAGGGGGGGTGAATTGGTAAGAGCGTAATTATAATCCTTTTCCTTCAAATGTTATATCAATGTAGAATTATTATCCAATAA
>CBVK0100692286.1:0-11172 GCA_900067695.1 Picea abies | reverse complement strand
ATAAATAAATTTCCACAAGATTTTTGTGTGCATATGTTTTAATTGCATGCAGACAAATTTTTTTATGTGGCATAGCTCAGTTGGATGTTGTGTATGTTACAGTATGTTCCACAGAGAGAAAGAAAGCATTTTCTCTTGTGTATCATGGCCCGGCCTAGGTGGTCAAGGACGTTACATTATCTGTCCTTCGTCTAAGTGTGGAGAAGTCCTTGCCTGAGAGAGGTCAGGTCGATTTGGGAAGGGGCTCTGGCTATCCTCGCTCACAGGGTAAGGTGAGGAAGGTTATAGGAACTTCTGGTGGTAGGCATAGATAGTGGAAGGATAACAAGGTAAAAAAAAGGATGGTGTTGGAGTCAACCATCGGTCTTGAGGAGAAATGTAGGTTAGCATTGTACGGGTTGGTAGGCAGTTTATCTAACCGTAACTTGTACAAGGTTTCTCTCGCAGATTGGGTCGAGCAAAGTTGCTCACCTCTGTTAGGTTTCACGCCAGAGGTGTTATTTCTAACCAAAGGTTAGTTTGGATTTATCTTCAAGTCGTTGAATGACTTGACACAACTGTTGGATAAATGTTGGGTGATTGAAGGCAGCAACCTGATGTTGAAGCGTTGGTGTGTATCTTTGGACCATGCAACAAAGTACTTCCAGCTTTGCCATTTATGGGTTTTATTACCCAGTTTACCACTTCAACTCCGTTGAATGACTTGACACAACTGTTGGATAAATGTTGGGTGATTGAAGGCAGCAACCTGATGTTGAAGCGTTGGTGTGTATCTTTGGACCATGCAACAAAGTACTTCCAGCTTTGCCATTTATGGGTTTTATTACCCAGTTTACCACTTCAACTCTGGAATGAGGGGGCCTTGAAGGAAATCGACAATGAACTAGGAATTTTTATTATGGTGGGTGATCAGACTTTATAGGCCCCTTCCATAAAGGTATGGAAAATTCTTATTTAAATTGATATCTATTGTGGGCTTCCAGAGACTTTAGAATTCGAATGGAGGGGTCGGATTGTACTTCAGCGACTGGATTACCTCGATATTCCTTTCAGGTGCAACCTTTGTATAAGTACGGGACACTTGCAGAGAGACTATAGTGGTTGGGTGGAGGAAGAGGTGTTGAAAGAGTCCTTTTTGTGGAGACAACCTCAAGAACCCTCTCCAGAGGGAGATTATTTTGAGCCAGGAGCACTTCATTACTCACCAGAGGATTTAAGCCAGGTTGAGCAGTTGGGAACACTTTCGAGTAAGTTAAAATTTTATTGTCCTACTCTTTTTTCATATTTATCCTCGTGGGAACGAGATACACTGGATGCCTCAAGATGGTTGGGAAGTTATACCTCCAAGGCTGCATGTCCCTCTACGTCAGATAGGGAGTGTGCAGGTCCACCATTAGTGTGCCAGAATGTATCGGGGGACAGGGTTACACAATCGTTTGTAATTCCCAGGTAGATGCCTTTAGGGACAGTGAGAGTTTGGTAAAAGATTTTGTTAAGGAAGGTCGCGATGGCCTTACCATTAGTCCTGGTGGTCCGGAATAGTTGGACAAACCCAACCTGTTGTCTATGACTCCATCTGGTGAATCCGAACATCAACCAGGATATAGGGAACCGGATGAGGGTGACTCATCCCTTAGTGTTGTTCTGGATTCTCTGGTTTCTTTTTTTCGAGAAACTAAATCTCCTACACCTTTACCTGTATTCCATGGAAGTTCAATTTATGGGAAAAAAAGGTGTGGTGGGGAGGCCAATACATCGAATTTGTGCGAAGAGGGGACATGGAAAGAGTATGCATGGTCGAGAGGCCTGGGTATCGAATACTCTTCGGTTAAGACCAGGAGTGCTTGGAAAAAAGAGGAGGTTGTGACCTCCATGCCATCGGTTGTAATTTCTCGTACCATTGAATGTGGGGCACTTAGAGATATGAAAGCCCTGACAAGGGTGAAATAATGATTCTTCTGTCCCTAAATATTGGAGGGGTTGGGGGCACCCTGAAAGCGGCCTATGTGGGTAGAATGTTAGATAGAACTCACCTGGATATATTATTCTTACAAGAAACTATGGTCCAGGAACAAAAGGCAAGAGCTTTTATGAATAGTTTATGACCATCCTCGTTATCATGTGAGGTTAACTCGGTTGGAAATTCAGATGGTGTTTTGGTTACATGGGATCCAAACAAACTTGACCTGGTACCTTACCTTTCCTGTGGTGGTATTTTGTTGACAGGATTGTGTATTGAAAGCAAAAGGGAGATCACTCTTCTAAATATTTATGGTTTGTGCTCAGAGAGGAAAAGGTTTTGGAACAAAGTGGCAAAGTGTGGTCTTTTATCACATAAAAATCTGGTTATTGCTGGTGACTTGAACTTTACCTTATCGACGAGTGAGGTCTGGGGGGATCAACCCAAGTTGATCTCTTGGCGGATTTTTTTAGATTATTTTTACAATCAAACAAGTTAGTTGATATTAAACCAGGCAAGATTGTCCCTACCTAGCGAAATGGGAGGACAGTTGTTGACTCCATCTCCAAGAGGCTGGATCGAGTAATGTTATTTGAAGATCTTTTAGCAAGTGTGGGCCTCTATAAGTCTTGGGTGGAGTACCCTTTCGTCTCGGATCATGCACCTGTGTTATTATAGCTGGAGATTACACCACTCTTTAAGGCATATCCTTTCAAATTCAACTCTCAATGGCTGAGTGAAAAAGAGTTTAATTGTATTGTTCATTATGTCTGGAACGATCAAAAATTTTTAAAAGAAGAAGGGAAACAATGAAGGATAGTATGGAAATTAAAATAATTAAAGGCCCAAAAAAAATATGGGTAAAGAAAAATAAACGATGGGAATTGATCCTTCTTGAGAATCTAGAGGATGAAATCAAAGCTACTCTTCAGAAAATTACAGGAGGCAAACAGTCACTGGTGGAGGAAAGGCACCTTAATAGCCTAGAACAAGAAAGAAACAAGTACCTGAAGGTAGAAGAGGAACTCCAGAGACAGCATAGTAGGGCAATTTGGATTCACAGTGGCAACCAAAACACAAATTTTTTCCACCAATTTTCTAGTTACAAAAGAAACCAAAAACATGTATGGGAGATTAAGGATGACACTGGGTAGACACATTCTGGTCAGGTGGAATTAAAAGCATAGGATTCAAATTACTTCAAAAAGTTCTTCAAGGCATAGGATCAATCCCTTGCAAATGAACAGGTCAGAGTTACAGGCCTTTTCTCACGATTGGTTAATGAGGAGGAAGTCAGAGTTCTGGAAAGCCCTTGCAACCTAGGTGAATTAAAGGAGGTTTTAACATTGTTCAAAAAAGAGAAAATCCCAGGGCCCGATGGTTGTACTGTCGATTTTTTTATTCATTTCTTTGATCTGGTAGGGGGCGATCTATTGGAGATGGTAGAGGAATCAATATCAAGAGGTGCTATAGTTGGTGGCCTAAACTCAACCTTCTTGGCCCTTATACCAAAATTTAATAAGCCAACTACTTTTGGAGATTTCAGGCCAATTTCCTTATGCAACCTATGTTATAAGTTACTCTCCAAAATTATTGATAATAGGATCAAACCTTTTCTCTCCCGCTCATTGTCTGAAGAGCAATTGGGCTTCTTAAAAGGCAGACAAATTCAAGACGTCGTAGGAACAACACAAGAATGCCTCCATAGCATTAAATTAAAAAAAATGAAGGCCCTAGTACTTAAGCTGGATCTGAAGAAAGCATACGATTGCATAAATTGGGACTTTCTAAGACTGATATTAATACAAGATGGTTTTGGCATTCTGACGACCAACTGGATTATGAGTTGTGACTGTTCCTTGTATTTTGTAGTTTTACTAAATGGGGAGGCTATGAATTTTTTCAGAAGTGGCAGAGGTTTGCGCCAAGGGTGCCCTTTATCCCCTTTGATTTTTATTTTGGTTACGGAGGGTCTTAGTCTACTTCTCAAGGAAATCAAACTGGATGGGAAGCTAATGGGAGTGAAGGTGTCCAGAATTATAAAAATACTTCACTTATTTTTTGTGGATGACGTCTTAATTATGACTAGAGCTAGTCCGCAAGAATGGATGGAGGTTGATAGACACATTAAAAATTTATGTAAAGTGTTGGGTTTACAGGTGAATGCGTCAAAAACCACAGTTCTGCATGCTGGGTTACTAGAGGTGGATTTAAATCCTTTGAAGAATTTGCTCCCGTATAAATTTGCAGAACTATAAGTAGGGTTCAATTATCTTGGTTATTTTCTTAACACAATCCTGCACAAAGTGGAAAACTAGAGTTGGTTACTTGCCAAAGTAGAAAAAAGAATAGGCCATTGGTGTAATAGGTGGTTGTCATTAGGTGGTCAGTACATTTTATTGAAATCGGTCCTAGAAATCCAACCGGTTTACTGGATGTCTTTGGCGGACATCCCCAACTCAGTCTTAAATAAGTTAAGGAAAGTAATGTCCAGTTTTCTTTAGAACGGTAGTAGTGAAAATTATCATTATCATCTTTGTAGGTGGGAGACACTAACAAAACCAAATAACTGTGGTGGGTGGGGTTTCCGTAATATTTTCCATTTCAATAAAGCACTGGAAGCAAATACTCTCTAGCGAGTGTTAACACGAGGGTATCTGGCACAGAGTGATAAAAGATAAATATCTTCCATATGTCTCTGTCACTAATTGGCTCAGATCGGCGACCTTTCAACCGTCAGCAGCTTCACGAACTTGGAAACGTCTCTTAAGATCTATACATCTACTCACAAACTGGTTGAGTTGGAGACAGGGCTCCGGTGACCATGTTCATATTGGCAGAGATAGAATTCTGGTGTTGGGAGACAGATCTTATCTATCACAAACTCTATTATATTTATTAAGATAGAAAAAGATCACCTTACTCTTTCAGGCCAGGGGACCACATTGTCAAGACTTTGTTTCTACTCATTGGATAAGGAGTAACGAGCTAGGAATCACGGGTGACCTGGCAGAGGAATGGGAACATTATCGCAAAGCTCTTATAGGGTCAAGGGCTTTCCTACAAGATAGAGTTGATGAATTGATGTGGACTGGGGGAGATACTTCTGGATTTCTCTCTGTCAAAAATGCTTATAATGCTTTAATGTCAACCCTTGGGATGCAGCCAATTGGTGGGTGGAAGTTAAAATTATGGAAATGGGATTTACCATTAAAAATAAAACTCTTTATCTAATTGGCAACAAAAAATAAAATATTATCGCAAGACAACTTACAACAAAAAGGCTGGGAAGGACCTAGCCGTTGCCAACTATGTAAAAAATATTTAGAGAATTTAAGCCATATTTTCATCCATTGTTCCTTCACAAAATTGGTGTGGACGAGAATTCAAACTAGACAAAAGATTAAAAAAGTTTTGCTGGAATATTTGGTTAGAGAGAAATTCAATAATTTTCGAGAAGGGTTATCCTTCTTTCCTTTATGTGGTCACCAAGACACTTGGAACTCTAAAAAGGAATATGGGTTTTCAAAAATCCATTCCTTTACGATCTTGTATGGTAACACAGAGAACATGCACTACAGTAGCATGTTTTGATGGAGTATCACAAGCACATGGCAAGCAGTTTGGAGCGAGAGGGCTAGGGGGGGAATTATCAAAACTCCAGAGCTTTTTGTTTACAGATGGATATTTAACTGTGGAGAAGGCACTAATTACTGGGAGCATGGGCAACTTTAACTCTGGCAACTCGTTTGGCAATAAATGAAATCCAGGTTCTGGCGGATTCTAAAGTTGTAATTGACTGGTTAAACGATAAAGGAAGACTACAGGGATGCGTAATAGAATGTTGGAAACTCAAATCAAAGACCTAATTAAAAACTTTCAAGAAATCAGTTTTGCTCACATCTTCTGGGATTTCAATAAGGAGATGGATATTCTATCAAAACAAGCTATTCAAGAACCAGAAGGAAGAATTATCTTTTTCAAGTGGATTGATGGGATAGAAGGTCCAAAGAGTTTCTTTAACCTATACTAATGCAGAACTCAGTTTTCACTGTAATTATTTTTCCTGCTACAGATGGCGACTTTATCCTCTAGTATAGAAGTATTAAAGGAATTATAGGCAGGTTGTATATCTCTATTGGCTTAGTATTTGTTATTTTTGGTAACATATGACAGCTTTTTGGTCTCTTGGGGACTGGTGAATTCCAGGAAATATAACTTGGTAATCCAATTAACTGATTTTTTGGAATGTCGTGACTGTCCTGTAACTTGGATTTTGATTTTTTAGTGGCTTTGGGCGGTATGGAATTGTACCGAAAATTATAAGATCGCTTGGATAACCCTTTTTCCTTACAACTGTTTTTTATTTTGCAGCTTGATATATGACCCTTTTTCTTTTGTAGCGGAACACCTTAGCGGCTACAGGGCATACCAATTTCTCTTTGTTCTCCACGATTTTTTATGCGTCAAGTTCTCCCCAGTTCATTGATTGAAGACTGAGATGTCACTTATTGTTTACAAATTTTGGCGGCTCCCTGAAATGGCAGTAAGTAACTGGTAATTCGATTCAATGGTGGCTACATTCAGTAGTTTATGTGGTATCAACGACAAAACTATTTCTCATATATCGATGTATAACAATCCAATTAAATCAATCTGTAGCGCACTCTTTTTCACTAATAATTACGGCAATGGTTAGTGCAACTTAACCCACGAATTAATAGTTGTGGGTTGCAATGATAATGACAAAACCCACAATTTTTTTTATTTGAACATACCTCTTGAAGTGGCAGCTACGTTTACGAACTGCTCTTATGCTTCTGTGCTTCAATTTTAATCCTTTCCTCACTTACAGTTGATATTCACAATTTGGATAGACTATGAGTTCTAAATCCCATTATATTTCATCCCTGTAGAGATATAATATGTACTTGGGATTTATATATAGATAGATAGATATAACCTCTTCTATTTTTTCTTTTATTTTCTCTTTTTAAATAGTGATTTGTTTTTATTTTTTTCTTTTAACTTTTGTATTCTTCTACGTGAGCTGGAGTTTTATTGCAGCAGAATTTTCACCAGATGTGCAGCTGAATATGAAGAATTAACTTCTCTTCACTGGTATTTTTGAATTGCAAATATGAAGAATTAACTTCTCTTCACTGGTATTTTTGAATTGCAAATGGCCAAGGATTGAATTTTGGTCAAAAACCTATGAATCAGAGAAACTCCAGTAACGATTTCTGATTTTTAAATGGAAAAATGTTCAAACATGGTCAAACACCCGGAGTTTCCAAAACTAAAAAATTTGAATGGTCAAAGGCCTGCAGTGATGTTGTCAAGAGAAACCAATTTTTTTACTAATGGTCTGTGGTCAAAGGTGAGGATTAGAAACTTTGCTCTATACCACTTGACAAACAAACTTGTTTGACAATTATAAGAATATCCAATTTAAGTAGGATAGAATAAGGTAATCCATTTAAGATGAAATAATATTATATTAAGTAAAAATATATAAGAATTAGATTATTCCTTACAATGACAATGAGGGATGTATATATACCCATGTAGGGGTGCATTTTCATTAAACACATGACCTTTCATATGAGGTGTCTCTTCATTAATAATTTAATTGTTAATTAATAGTTATTCATTAGTGTGTGTGTGTGTGTGTGTTACACCTCCCTTATAATAACTTTAATAACTTTAGACTTATAATTATGATAACAATCCTAGTTTTATAAGGTCAAGGAGAAATATGCTTGTAGTGAGACTAAATGCTAGCATACCCTCAATGTGGGAGAAAGGGAACGTCGAAGGAAATTATGGAAATTTGAAATTTATAAGTCGCTTAGAGGTATTTCTTTGTGCAAAGTGTAAATACATGTAGTTTGCACATAGTAAGTCCTTGTAGAAAATAATAGAGTCAAATTTAGTTGCAAAACCTTTCCAAGTTAGTTATTATTTTCTTGTTGGACAAAGAAGTGATCTTAGCAAAGAAAGCTATTGAGCATGTAGACACACCGTGCATAGATAATATAATACACATTATGTGTGACATTGAATAATTGTAGCAGTGCAATACACCACTCACTCTTTTTCACTACAAGGAGAACACCTTCTAATAGAGGTTTTTACAGAACCTCCCTGAAGAATTTATCGCTTCTCTATTTATAGGGGAGGTTGTTAGCAGAGGCAAGCAGGCGGAGGTTTTTTTATCGGTGTGCATATAAGGTCCATAGGAATTGGTATGCACATAAAACATAATGTTTCGGTTCTTAAATGTTCAAACAAATCTTTGTACATTATAATAAAAATAAAAAGCATCGACCAAAGTGCACCGGTGTCGTTAATTACTATGACCTGGTGCATATGACTCTCATCAGTCACACCACGAAAGGGTAAATAAAAAAAATTTAGCAGATCAATTTTCATTATGGCACCTCATCTCGTGCTTCCAAACTCTCAAGCAAGCACTGGTTCTTAGTCTCCTTTCAAAGATGCCCTGTTTCGGGTGCTCTTCAGAGAGTTGGATAGCTCCACTAGTTGATTCCACACATTTCAAAATTTTGGAAATTACCATGAATTTTTGTTTCCTCTTAATGGTGGAACCATGCCTCCTTGGGACATAAGAGTCTAGGTAAATTGTTTATTACCCATAAGAGTCTAGGTAAATTGTTTATTACCTTCCCATTTTCATTTTCATCAAATTAAAATTTGAATTTAGCTTGTAATTTGGCCCTTCTTTCAATTTTTTTCCAAGTTCATGTGGTGCACCTATACAATTTAGGTCACCCCGATGTGGTGCGTCCTATGCCAACTTCTCAATAAGCACTACAACTGATGCATCTAACCTAAAGATACTTAATTGGTGCATCATTTGTAACGCCTCGCACCTGGTGTGTTATAAAAGTCAACACTTGCTAAATAACATGTCGATGTTTTTCGAGCACAGAAGCTCTAATGTGTTGCATTTAACTAAGTGCACCACTAAGTTTACGACTCATAAAATTTAACTCAACGGTGCATCCATTGTAAACAAATGCACCGGTGCAATTAACAAAACTGCATCGAGACAAATATTGACCGACTTGGCATAGTCGGGTGTTTCGTTTGACACGTCGTGACCGATGATGTACCACTAAGTTTACGACTCATAAAATTTAACTCAACGGTGCATCCATTGTAAACAAATGCACCGGTGCAATTAACAAAACTGCATCGAGACAAATATTGACCGACTTGGCATAGTCGGGTGTTTCGTTTGACACGTCGTGACCGATGATGTACGTTTCACAACTCACCGCTAAACAACATGTCGATTCTCCAATAACACAGTAGCACTAGGGAATTTATAGTAACACTTTGCACCACTTAATTTGCAATAAATCAATTTAACGTAATGGTGCCCATAGGTCCAACCAATGCACAAATGCATTATAAAATAATACGCATTTCTAAACAACATGTTGGTGCTTTGGAAACTTTGGAGCACCAGTGCACTCGATTAGACAAAGTGTACCGCTAAGTTTACTTTAAATAAAATTTGGGGTGACAGTGCATTCATATTAACCAAATTCACCGATGTTAAAATAATTTCACTGTGAAAAATATTGAATGACGTGGCATATCAGGGTGTCTTGGTGGATGGCCCATTACTGGTGCTCTCAAAAAAACAACACACTGATAAAAAAAACGTCAGCACTCCAATAACACGGTACCACTGGTGTGTTTATATTAACACATCACACTACTTAATTTGTAATAAAACAATTTAACCTGTCGGTGTCCCTACGTCCAAACAATGCACCAATGTTGTAAAGAGCATGACACTGAGCCGAATTTTCACAAATTAGCAGTGTAATGCATCTTATGGTAAGCACTGCTAAAATATGTAATTGTGCGTCAATAAGGTAAACACACTGGTTTGTTCTATTAACCGATCGTACCGCCCAGTTTTCTATTACAAATGTTTTCATGTGGTGCATCAAATCCATACAACACACTGGTGTTGTGCATTACAAGGCACTCAGAAAAATATATAATAATTTACCATAGTGGTTTGTCTTGTGGGATGCTCCATTACTTATGTGTTATAAGGTAAACACACTAGTAAAAAATACACACAAAGCTAAAAATGGAGCATCGATGCATTAAATTCAACAAAATGCACCGGTGTTGTTAACAGAGTTGTACCAAGATAAATATTTAAAAAATTATTATAGTGGTGTGTCTTTTAAAACGTGCCCATTACCGATGTGTCATAAAAGACAACGTATCATTAAAAAGTGTTCAGTTCTCCAAGGAACATAAAGCCTTGCCAGCCCGCTCAGAGATGTGTATAAGAGACAGATTAAAAAGTGTTCAGTTCTCCAAGGAACATAAAGTATCGGTACTTTTCATATAACAAAGTGCACCTCTTGGTTTATCGGTTAAAAATTCTAGCAAAGTGGTGTGTTCCACAAAACCAACTACACCGTGTTACACATTTCATATGTAAAATGGCATCATGGTGCATTTTCTAGGATGACATGTAACCAGTGCAGTATATAACACAATGCACCGCTATATATATTGGTGCTCTACTAACAATGAAGCATTGGTGTGCTATTTTTAACATATCGTTGTCCAATGCCTTATGTCTGACATGAAGCACTGATAATGATGCTTATGAACTTTTGTAATAGCATTGGTAACTTTTTCACTTTTTTTTTAGCAATCGGAAATTAATTTCAGTTTTTGATAAATAGAAATTAGTTATATATGTTTGCGTTTTATAATTTAAATTTGTCTCATCTATATTTATGTGCCTAAAAGGAATTTTATGTGAATCATATACGTCTCATCTATATTGTTGATGAAGGAAAAAGGGCACTAGGAAGCTCTAATCATAGAGTTTGGTAGTCCTAATTATGCCAAAGTAGGGGCCAAGATGATGAACTTGGAAGGAAACGAAGTTGATGTGCCAGGTTCCACCAATAAGGGCCCCATTATAGATACTTTGGGGCTACGAAATTCCTCCCTATCATCAAATATCTATTTGATAATCCCTCTTGAGGCGAAGAACAAGAGGTGTAAGTATGCAATTTACAAATGAATTGACATCAGTTCATATTATGGCTACATGAATGATGAAGACAGTATCTTGGAGAAAGTCAAGTGGCCCGTGGAGGAGGAGATGTGAGGCAGAGCACTAAGGACGTGGCAGAGGA
>CBVK0100692285.1:0-11172 GCA_900067695.1 Picea abies | reverse complement strand
TCAAGACTCGGTTGGTCTACTTATGTGCCAAATGTTTAATTGTGATTGGACCATATCTATCACTTGTCATCATTTAACTACACCACCTGGAGGTACAATATGCTACAACAGCTGTCAATAATCATGTGTCACGTCACCTATATGGTGCCACTTGTCAATATCTAGAGATTCCACTTGTCAACATGTGATCCTGCCACATGTTTCTCGCAGAGCCTACCACATGTCTCTGCAGAGTTGACTTGAACTTTGACTACCCATAACTTTTGCATACGACATATGTTTTACGAACCGTTTGCGTCATTGGAAATTTGACGACGTGATCTTCGTAATGATGCCATTTTCTAGAAGTTTTGAGATGATCAAATTTCGAGCATGTCTAATCCATTATGGACCCTTATGAGAGTTTCGGGTCCTCCTAGACCCTAGTGAGTGTCTCTGGATCCTCCTAGACCCTAGTGAGTGTCTATGGATCCTCCTGGATCAAAAGTGCATGTCGATGAGAATAAGAGTTAGAAGAAGAAATATCTAGAATGATGTTGTTATTCTTCATTGTTGCTTCTACGGCTTCCATCTTCTTAACATTTAGACTCTCTATGACCATATTGCTCACAAAAATTGTAAGGTCTATCAATCTTCTTTCCTTTTGACTTGGTTCCTTTGTCACTATTGAGAGTAGGAATTGGTTGAGAGGGTTTGGGACCCTTTTTTTTTTTTTCTTGTGAGGATGTTTCTTCTTTGGATGCATGGGGCCTTGCTTCTATTGTGCTACTAAGGATTTTTCATATGTACATGCAGTGCTGAACAATCCAAGGTGCAAGAGATTATATTGTTTTCTAACTAGAGAATCACATAATGTTTGAAAAGAGGGCATTTTTTCAATAGTCCCTAGACTAATAAGTGTTTCTATAGTGGAGTGAAAGTAGATACAAAAATAGAAAATGCATTTCCAAGCTTAGTAAGAATAATATATGTGAGTTAATCATATTTTTTTTTTACGCAACATTTTGCAAGTAAAATTATGCCTATCTTGAGCTTTGAAAGAAAATCTTCAATTCAACTAAAATCATTAGGATTCCAAAGCAATAGATTTTCAAGCTAGTGAACTCAAATCTAGTTGTGTTTATCAAACATGTTTTTTGTATTTTTCCAAGCTTCATTTGGGGTCTCACTCCTTTGAAGGTGAAATTGTAAATCACTAGAGATTGGCATTCTTACGAGTCCATGTGTTGCATCACTTCTATTGTCCAATTCAACACTATTTAGCGAATCAAGGGGGACAACTTATGTTCCCAAGGTAACCTAGTAAAGTCCCTTTGTAGTAAATCCTCCATATAGGATTTCCATGAAAGGTAGTTTAAATTAGTAAGTAGGATCTCACTTGGATTGGCTAGATTATAGTATGAAGGTAATATGTCTCCAAAAATTATAAATTGATTCTTTAGATAGAGAAAGCTTAGAAAAATGGCTAGTTAAAAAAAACATCATTGAAAATGAACTCCAGAGGATAGAGTTATGTATGTTTGAAGAAAGGACTAAAAGTTTAAAATGGTAAAGAAGGTACCATGTGGTAGGTGGAGGTTGGCCACATGGCGATGGATGCATAATAAGGTCGCATAAAAGAGGTTTAAAAATAACTTTAAAATATAATTATATACCTTTGGATTTGAGATAAATGATCATATCTTGAGCAAACAAAAACCTTTTCAACTAAAATGAAAAGGGTTTCCAACTAAAATCTATTCTTTAGGTGTACTAAGGTGTTTAATTTGTGTAGATATGCTTTATTTTTTAACATGGTATGAAAGCTCCTATGAAGATCCACTCCTAATGTTGATTGATATCATGGACCTATGTCACTGACTGCAACCAATGACTTCTAGAATTTTGTTGTTTTTAATCATTTATGGGTTCAGTGAACCACTCCACTACAACAAAAACACCAATTATCAAAGGCTTTTGTGAAACCACTTCTCCTTTCTCTATTTTTAGCAGAGGTTTCTAGTGTGTCAAGTGGGCAATCAAAGTTTTTTGCATATGGTTTTTTTGGTGTACTTCAACTGTATTGTTACATCGATGTGATACCTTAATGCCCACATCGATACATAACCCTACCAAAATCACTGAGGTAGATTAGCATATTCTATAAAATATATCAAACCTTTTTTCAATAAATCTATGTTGATGCTCCCAATAGATTAAACAACACCAATGTGTAACCATACATGAACACCATGATAGATCTATAATTTTTCAAAACAAAATTATTGTTGGTGCATCAAATAGATTTAATTGCGTCGGTGTGTAACCCTGTGATTCACACCAAGTTAGGTTAAAACAAATTGTAATAAAATATCAATTTCTTTCAAAAAAAAATCACTTTGGTGCTTCTAATACATTAACTCAAGCTAATGCATAACACTACCAAACATATTGATGCAGGGTTAAAGAAATAAAAATATAACTATTTTTCCATATACGCATACACTCACATGTGCATCATAATATAGGGTGCATCGCAATAGGGTAAAGCAAAAGAATTATTGAACCAAAGTTTCATTTCTAAATTCATTTTTTTTCAAAAAAAACTTTTCAATGCATCTTATATATTAACTTGCATCAGTTAATAACACTACCAAGTGAACCGATGTAGGTTAAAAAAAAGTATATCTAGATAAATATAAAAATAACAAAAAATAACAAAAAAAAAAAAACCAACACATACCAACAAAGCATGGCCATGATATAACTTTGGAAAAAAAAAGATGGTGCTACCCTTAACACAAAGAAAAAGATGAAAATGTTAATAATGTTCTTTTCTATGTTATTTCACAATGCATTTTCTCACCTTTGCACCTCCCAAGAAGAATAAAATATGATTGTAATCATAATGTGATTTGAGCCTCCAAAAGGTGTATTCCAATCTCATCATCTTCACCTCCAAATGGTCACAATGTCCATTTCAATCCGTTTTCATTCCCATGTCACTATTTTTTGATGACACTAATTTGTTTTCCATTTTAATCCTATGCTTTTTATAAATACTTGTTATGGTCTAAAACTACTTATATCTTACTATAAATCAATCAAAAAAATGAATAAAATCATCATTTGAACATAATGTCTATGCTCTAATCATTGTTCAAATGTGCTTTGCAATAAGCAAACAAGACACCCTTTCTTGAGGTCATCACAATTATCAATGCACTCAAAACACCCTTTCTTGAGGTCATCATAACTATCAATGCACTCAAGTACAAACTTAACCATGATTAATGTATCTTTCAATAAGGTGGAATCCTGGATAAATGCAAAATATATATTGTGTTTACAATTTGTAAACACAGATAATATTGAACAAGGAGTTTAAGTAAGAGCATTATGAACTATGTGTTTGTATAAATGTATCGTTGTCAATTGAAAAGGAACTTTTGTAAATGCTATTAGGTATATAAGCTCTCAAAATGAGTTTAGTTGATCTATTTTAAGTTGTGTAACATGTGATCGACATCTATCTTTTGTGTGTGTCATTGGCAATACCTCTCACTTGAAATGTGCCCATCAAATGTTTATTATTACTGATGGAAAATCTATCTATCAAATATCATTATATTTAGACATGTGAAAATCTATGAATCTAGGGTGGATGACCATTTGAGGATTCAAGAAGCAATCTAAGTAACATGAAAAGTGGATTGTAATTGATTATTAAATGGGTGAAATCGATGTTGATGAGACATATTTAAGCTAAAATCATGTGGTACAACATTATTTAATTTATTTATGAATAAGTTTGATCCAAGATAATTAGTCCCTACATGTCTTTAGAATTACTATAGTAATCAGTTCATATTGGTGTACATGTATTTTGTGGCCTCGTGTACATGTATTTTGTGCATTAGTTTATATAGATAATGACAAAGTTTAATTGATGAATTTATAAACTATTTCAATAAAATTTATTTATTTATGGATTTATTAGAGTGGAACTTTAGTTTAATTATGGATACACAAGTTTATAGATTTTTTTTTTCATTGAGGTTTATTGTTCAGCAATGGTGTTCTTAAGTTAGATGTCTTATGATTGTTATTTTTGTTTGCATAAAATAAATATTTGATATGGAATTAATAATCACATTTCTTTAATTTCACACACACACACATTTAGAGAGATCTTTCCAAATTGAAAATTGTAATGAAAATCATTGAGATTGGTACATCAATAGATTTCATATTTAAAATAGGTTTTAGTGGATCTAGTTGGAATGCATTCAACAACATTCCCTCCATGGCATGGCTATCTTGTAAGAAATCATCCAAGGCCTTTGTATCATTGACTTTGTCTTCAACACATCAAGAACTAGTGTCACTATAGATGTTATGAATTGGTGATGCAAGCCATAGTGGGAATTGAATAGTCGGTTGATTCAATGAATCTTGGTATGCTTCTTCTCTGAGTCGTGCTCATTTAGAAACCTTTTCTCAAGTTGACGTCATAGTGGGGTGCAATGGTAGACATGTTGCTCATCATCCAAATTCTGATTGCAAAAATAATGAACAATGAGTAAATGATATTAGTAAACACATTGCAATTAATATGTTCAGACATTAGAGTAAACATTTTTTAGAAGTGTGGAAATTGTTTTCCAATACATATGTGACCAACCAATTTATAAAGCAATAGTCAAATTAAATAATAAATTGACATTAATCCCATTGAGAATCCAAAATACATTTGCTCAATGATCTTTTTCTTGTTCCCCAAGGAAATGTCTAAGGGTTATCCTAGTGTAAGGGTTATCCTAGTGCAAGCAACCTTTGGTGAGTGGTTGGTAGTCTACAAAAGTTATAATTTATTAATAATTTTTCACTAGGAGACAAACTACATATTGCATGCACATCAACAAATTTGGATGTCTTCCTTTTTATAAATAACTCTTTTTCATTGAAGCACTTCTCAAACTAACTATTTGCACTGAATAATGTGCACCTACAATTGTTTATGAACCCCTCAAATGTTGGTAGGATAAATTGGATCTCCATTTTCGTCTACCATCTACATATGGTATTTTGCTTCGAATAAGAGCTTGACATTTTCTTGTATTAGTGGAATATATTGGGCATCTGAAATTGATCTTGAATAAGAATCCTACAAAATTCAATGAACAATTATTCAAATGCATGTCCAAATGTAGCATAAATTCAATCAAATAATCAAAGCATAAATAAAATCTAGACTTATTGCAAACAAAAAGAGAAACTTGGTGTACTTGGAACGATATGGAATGAGGAATCTAAATAATCAACCATTTGATAGAATTTCTTCCCCCCTAAGAAAAATTGAACCAAAATCACATTCAATACATGTATACATTCTTAAAAAAATGTTTGGTAAGAATGTAACATTCTAACTTCAAATAGACCATTGAAGGTATTTTTAAATTAATCGATGAGCTGAATTTACATTGGCTCATTTATGCATTTGTTTGCAATATACAAATTGGAGCACCGGATTTTGATGCGTACTGAAAAAATAGCTACACTAAAACCCCCTCAAAGTAAGACCTCCAAAAAATATTGATTATAGAGGTTTGCAATTCTATTTTTGCTGAAAACTACTTATATGGTGCAATTAAAGTAATATAGTGCATCGATGCACTTAAATCTAATAGGTGGCACACCCAATTTTTTAGAGAAAAAAAAACCATGCATTTTTCATCAATGCATCAAAAAATCAAACGAAAAAAAAGAGGTAATTTATTTTCTAAAAGTAAGTTAAACAAGACACTAAACCCTAATCCATTGTTGTGCCAAACACTAAAGGGGAGACTTGTGCAAGAGAAATTTACCAAGTAAGGGATTGTAATGGATATATTTTTCTAAACCAGAAATTGTAATGGGTCATCATAGGTTACATACAAATCTATAGAGGATAAATTTTATGATGTAACTTCATTCTCTTCATCTCAACAATTTTTCCCTCGATTAAAAATTCTCATAATTTTTTAATTTACTTGTATTCACATTTGTAGTGGATTTCACCAAAATAGAAGATTTTTGGATTCACCTTCAATGCTATAAACCTTAGGTTTGTTGTTGCCTCTTTTTTTGTGTGTTACTGCAAACCCTAGATGTAGGGGTTTAGTTTCATTACCCTTTTGAAAATGAGGTTTGTGTTTCGGGGTTTTGGTTGGCCTCAATAGTTATTTTGATGTAAAAAATACTTTAATGGATTGGGGCCCCTCATTGCATTGGATCCCAAGAGTTGTTCTTGTCAGGTGAAAAAATGTGCATATTAATACACACCCGTGTGATTATCACTAAAGAGTGCATTGCTTTCCCTTTTCAATTTTTTTTAGAAAAAATATGGAATCTGCAATTCACATTAGATAGTTTATAGTATTGATGCATTTATTACTATAGAGCACATTGCCGAGTGCAAATACTTGCAAATATATCAGCACACAAGAGTTTTGAATGTGTACATAACAGTCTACGCAGTGCTCCATACATAATTAAATGCACTAGTGCATATTATTGTTTAAGGTGCATTGGTGAGTATTATTGTATAATGTGCATTGATTATCCCAAAAACAGTTTTATGTTGAAATTCTCTACTCAGTTTATAAAAGTTATTTCATTAAAAAATTATTTCATTGTGTAGGTTTTCTATTGATAGAAAACGGTTGATAGAAGATTAGGGAAAAAAATTATAGCAATGAGTGTGAGGGAAGCACGTCCCAAAATGAGAACACGGTAGGTTAAATTTGAAGTTTAATATAAAAGTAATATATTTGAATTTTTAAATGAAGTGTATTGGTTAATGTGTGTCATGTAGAGTAAGAAAAATCTCAATAAGATTGTTCATAATCATAGTGGAAAAGAGCATAGATATTTTATGGAAATGTTGCAAGTAGAGGAATTAGGTGGAACAAAAAGTGATGAATATGAAGTTTTTCTCTAAATTTTTACTAATAATGTACGTCTTAACTATAATATTTAATGGGTTTCAAACATAAGAAAAGAATTATTGAGGATGTCAATGATGATGAATTGGTCCTTAATGCATCTAGAGTGGTGTTGGAAGTTAATTTTAGGGGGAGAAACTTATATAAAACTATGAGGAATATAGTGGAAAGAACATATAGACATTATTTTCACTTATTTAATAGAAAGATCAATCCAATGAAAAAAATCATGTTATATTTAAACAACAACAAGTATTTCTCAAGCAATGGCCAATGAGACCCGTGACACTTACAATAAACATACTTACCAACTTGATAATATTTGTGACTCCAAAACAAGACTTTATCCCTAAAAAATTATAATTTGTGTCGAAAACACCAAAATCAACAAATCAAAAAGTGGCATCACCAGTAGCATTTTTTTTCATTTTGGGGGTTAAAATTACAATCTTTTGCAAACATGACTTGTAATGGTGTTAACAAAAACCTTAAAATCAACCCTCAAATTGAAAATTGGTGCCAAAGTATAGAGTGAAGCCAACATAAGATATTATGTTGAGAGATGGGATGAGGAATGGCTTAAAGATAATATGTATTTTTTATGAATCACTAGTGGTTATGGCACACCTTTTTCTTTACACAATAATGTATATTATAATATAATGTAGATAGAGTCATTACACTTTATTTCTACGTTTGTACATGGAACATGAAGAGGCGAAACAAAATCAAGATAATCAGTAAAACATTGCAAATAACACAAGTACATTAGCCCCTCACTACTACATTTGGGTACAAAATCCAATGTTTATAGATGTTAATGTTGTCGCAACAATGTTGGAAGAAATACAATTTCATTATCAAAGTATCGGTGTTGTAGTTTCAACATCAATTTAGTAGTGTTGATCCATCATGGAGCTCTCGACGCATTTAGAGTGTGATCTGTAAACGAGGGAATTATAGCCCACTCACTTCACCAACACAAAGACCTTGCAGAATTAATTTTTTGTTTTATGTTCTCATACTTATATAGAGATATCAATCTTTAGGATGTCTACAAAGCCTTTGTTCTTGGTTCAATTTTAAGTGCAACTAATCATGAATATTAGAGGTATGGCCTACTCTATGGCATAACTTGCACGCATCAACTAGCTAACAACACAATAGTAATCATGCCAATAAAAACCAAGATTCTACAAATACTATGTCATTGAGAACTCTGTATTCAGTGTAACTCCTTTAAACATTGATATCCAACTAAATTGAATCTATCAAGGTGATAGAGGCTGAGACTATGCTTCTTTGATCGTTATATAAGCATGAAAGATTTTCTCAAGCTTGGGTTCAAGGCTTGGTCACTACTTTTGTCCATAGACCAATAATAACCATCAACAACTTCAAGTGACTTTGCTTCTATTGCTAACAATAAACCAACCTCTATTGTGTTAAGATAACAACACATAATCTCTAGACTTGTTTCCATACAAAATGAACAATACTACCAACGTACTATATAATATTTAGATAATCAATAATTATATATTATATTTTAATATTTCACTATTAGTTAACTTAAATAATTTATTCTATAAAATATATCTCAATAAATTAGACTAAATGCAAATCCCAAAAAGATTTAAACAAACAAAAACAAAAATCAATATGTTGTAATAACATCATGAGTAAATTGAAATCATATCATACCATGATTCCAGCATGCCCATCACTATCAATTCAGTGTTCCTAACAAAATTTATATGATTCCAACCTGCCCATCACTATCATTTCAGAGTTCCTAACAAAATTTATGTAATATTTAATGGAGAACTAAGCCTTAGATGCTTTTTAACCTAACTCTAATTCATAAAATAAAAAAGTCATGGAGCAATTAAAATACATGTATTACATAATTACATAATGTTTTAAAGATATCTAATTTTATGTTCTTTAATCTTTTTTTTATATAAATATTATATTAATATTAATATAGATTCATTTTAATTTTAGATTTATCAAATGTTAGGAGAAATTAGATTTATTAAATGTTAGGAGAAATTAAATCTCTTTATGTATAATTTTGTCATTTAAAATATATCTTAACACTCATGACGAATGAAGAGAAAGGTAGCAATATTATATGAATAGTGAATATTGTATTTTAGTATTTTTATTTATTTCTAAATTTTGATCTTTCTTTTTATTTTTCTATATAATATTTTTATATCAGTGTATATATCAAATCTCTCTCTATCATATATATAGAGATATTTTTATGTATTTTTATATTTATATTTGGCTAACATATAGTATTAATATTATTTGTCAAGTATTATATACTTTTTTAAGTCTACATGCAAGCATTACCCATATGACAAACATGACAACATCTCTATCATACTAGCTTGTAGATGCATCTCACTAGTCTCAATGAAAAAATAAAATATATATTTTCATTATTATTTAAGTTTACACTAAATTTATATTTTTTTTACCTCCACTAAGGTGTTAAAGAGGTAATGAGGAGATAGGGTGGTGTGTCACTTGGAAGGATATGTGATGAATAAGTCTGTCCTAGGAGCTGGCATGAAAGATACATGACAAGAGGAAGGTAAGGCTTCAACCCACCATGGCTCAACTCATCCCATCAAAGGAAACATTAACTTGAAACATTGTGGTTGGTAGGGTATTTGTTATGTAGGCAATTATGGTGGGTTTCGATTAGAGCATGGGAATTCAAAGTAGGAGGTGGATTTTGTTAGCTCAACAAAGGCATGGGTATTTGAAGGCAAGGCTTCCTACTTTTTCATTAGCAATTCTCCTAGGAAAAACCATGGCTATTCTTAATCTGCTACCTTGGTATTTGGTGTTGAGTTTTGGCTTGCACATTGTTAGTTTGGATGGAAGGTGACCAAGGATAGCAAACAACAAAGACACTGGAAGGGGGAAAGAAGTCAAGTGTTGCATCGAGTTAGACCAAAAAAATATAGGGCAACCTCAAACCTAGAATTAGACCCTGGAGGACCCGGTCTAAGATGTCTTCTACAGTGACAATGCCTAAGATTATTGCCTTAGTTCTTTGCAAAGGTCCAGCAAAAAGTGGAAGAAATTGAAAACATGGTAAGTTAGATAAGAAGCTAGATATCAAGTGATAAAATAGATACACATGGGTTGTTGATACATGATTTTCAAAAAGCAAGGACACTAAATATCTAAAGATTCCCTTGCCATATGATTTTCAAAAAGAAAGGACACTAAATATCTAAATCATGGACACTAAATATCTAAAGATTACATGGGATTGTCACATGTGTCTGTGTTGGATTCCCTTGTGTGTTGAACTTGAACATGCAACCTGCTTCTTTGATGAGAAGAGAGAAATAGGAGACGAGGTGTTCGGATCTGTTTATCTTGGAAATCTCTGGGATGGATGTCTCATGGCAGCAAAAAGGATTTATCATGATAACTCCAGAAGATTTGAACAATTTCGTAATGAAGTGTGGATACTATCTTTGCTCAAACGTCCCAACGTTGATCTTGTTATTGGGTACTGTTAAGAATGCAGAGAATTGCTTCTAGTTTACGAGTATGCGCCAAATGGTACCTTGGTCGATCATCTTCATGGGAAATAAAAGGAAAGAGTTTCTCTACAAAATGGTTGAATATAACAGTGGAAATGGCCCAGGCCTTGGCATATCTTCATTTTTGCGTTAAACTACCCATATTCCATAGAGACGTGAAATCTACTAGAATTCTTCTAAACAATAATTTCAGGGCTAAAGTGGTAGATTTTGGGCTTTCTAGGCTTGTGCTTGTTCAAGCCACTCATGTTTCCACAACTCCCCAAGAAATGCTCGGTTACCTCGATCCGGATTAACCGACATTTCTATCAGCTCTGTGACAAGAGTGATGTTTACAGCTTCGGTGTAGTTATGGTAGAACTAATATCCCCTAAGGAAGTTGTTGACATAACACGAGAGAAAAGAGATATTAGGCTTGCAAATTTAGCCCTATCCAAGATTCAATGTGGGGATTTACATGATCCTGTGAATCTGAACCTGGAGATTGATTGTAACCCTCATGTCAAGGAAATGGATTCTAGGGTTTCTAAATTGGTTTTCAGATTCCTTGCTTATGATAAGGATGATCATGTTGATTAAGGTTGGTTTTCATTGATGTTAACCCTTGAAGAAAGACCCGTAGCACAAAG
>CBVK0100692284.1:0-11173 GCA_900067695.1 Picea abies | reverse complement strand
AGCGGGTTAGGAGCTTGCGCTTTTCACTTGGAAGCTGCATTTCAGGAGCTCGTGAACGAGGTAAATTATATAATTCAATATGATATCTCATAATTAGGTTTGAATACATCCAGTATGTGATCAAGATGTATTGGCAGGGTTTGATTGAAGAGGAGAAACTAGACTCGTTCAACATTCTTACTATGGTCCAAGTGTGGAGGAGTTAGAGAACATAGTGGAGACATAAAATTCATTTGAAATAAAGAGTTTGAGTGTTCTGAGTGGGTTTCCTTCGTATCCATTGTTGGAGGTTAGAGAAGGGGAAGAGCGGATGTTTGGGAGAATAGTAGGAAAGCATTAAAGAGCCCTGTTCAAGAATATTGTGGGAGCTTACTTGGGGTGGGATGAATATCTGATAGATAAATTTTTCGCGAGGATTGCGAACAGAGCGGCTGCCAAATATGGAGAGTACCTGCCCAATACACTCGACCTGGTGACTGCTTTTCTCCTTCGCAAATGATACACTTTAGCGGCTACCTGAATCTGGGTTATCTTCATTCATTCGTGATGTATAACACAACAAGCACATAAAAGGTGCTACATAGAACGCTGTGGCCGGTATTAGTTGAAAATACTGGAAGAGACTATACGGTAGGTTTACTCGTTTTATCAGGAGCGCCATGTATAATAGCCATTAAATAAAAGATTAACTGTTTTGTTTTCTATAGAGTGTTTCCATTAAGAATAAGTTTTGTTTTCTATAGAGTGTTTCCATTAAGAATAAGTTTTTTATAGGTTTTTTTAAATAGAATTTCAAGTTTCCAGTAAGAACACTATTGATTTATTTAAGTTACTAATTGAATAATGTTCCTATACAATCCTAGTGTAACATTGTATTTTCGAATTGAAAGAGAAAGTACCCTTTGTAACATAAGCTGCTACACTTCTATAATAATCAATACTAACAACTGTATCTGCTGGTAACACCTCATAACTTTCCTAACTCTAAAGCCTGTTTTTTTGTTTTTTCCTATCGTAAATAAATTCTCAAATAAGTAACACTCATAACTTCCCTAACCCTAAGGCCTGTTTTTTTGTTTTTTCTATGGTAAATAAATTCTCAAAAAATTTAACTATGGTTACGGATCTGGTTAGGGATTATAACATAAGTTGCTATACTTCTATACTAATCAATACTAAGAACTGTATATACTGGTAAGTAATCCTTATAATTTCCCTAACCCTAAGACCTGTTTTTCTATGATTAATAAACTTTCCAAATTTTTCATTTAGTTATAATGATAGGAATTCTTTTGAATTTCATATTCCCATTAAAATTAAAGTTACAAACTTCATAATAACTTTTTTAAGTTTTATATTTTCATTAATAATAAATTACATATTTGACATCATGAAATTGTTTAAGTTATTAAATGATTAATGTTTGTATATATTTTCATTCAAACAATACATTTTAAAATTGAAAAAAAAAGTACCCTTTGTCATGTTAGAATCCTAACATATACTATGACCCTGTATTGTTACATTCAAACAATGCATTATAAAATTGATAGAGGAGGCATCCTTTGTCATGTCATGTTAAAGTCCTAACATATATTATGACCCTGCACTGTTGCACTGTTACACTTTTTGTAGTAATCAATTCTACAAACTCTTTTCCTGTAGTAATGAGCACATAATTTCACTCAACTCTAACAAATCTTTTTTATGAACGTTTTTCTGGTAGTAAATGACCATTCATAATTTTACTCAACGCTAACAACTGTTTTTATATGGTAAATAATCCATCCTAAAATTTCAGTCAATTCTAAGAATCTTTTATGCTGTGAATTTTTGTTTGTTAATAATAATAAAAAGAAGTTATATAACTTATATATCTTAAATAAAAAGTTATTTATAATTTTTTTAGGGTTTTGAATCTTTTAGTTTAATTTCAATCAATTTTAAGAATTTTTTTATGATGTGAATTTTTGTTTTTTAATAATATTTTTTTTTTATATATATAATTTATATATTTTAAATAAAAGTTATTTATAATTTTGTGAGATTTTTGAATCTTTTGGTTTGAATTTTGAATTTATTTGATTGAGTTCGAAATAAATCATGAGAATTTATCATGTTGTGATATGATCTTTGTTTGTTTTTATATAATGTTTTTTTGGAGTGTCGTCTAATTAAGTTATGTAAAATTAGAGGTTGGTATGTTAATTATGATTAATTGCTATTATGTATTATTATATGGTTTTTTTATTTATTTTGATATTTTTTGGTTGAAAATATTAAAGATATTGGTTTATAAGTCACATTTTATGGGTAGATTTTACTTAGGTCATTTGGTTTTCAAAATCTCTAAAGCTCATTTGAGGTTTTAAATGACAATTTTTAATGTCAAAATTTTCCAACCTCAACTTACATCTATCCTCTTTTGCAATTCAAGAGTTCAAGATCTTTCTAATGATGTAAAACTCACCTCAATTAAAGTTAGTATGTGAAAATTATGCCTTGTGCAAGATGACTATCCTCTTCACCACCATACATTCATAACTTTTTTTTTGTCTATTTTATTTGCTCTAAATTCGTACATAAAAGGTAGTTCACATACTATATTTAAATACCATGTGGGTCCATAGTCTTCATATTATGTTGTTGTGTTAATGGATTCATATTATGTTGTTGTGTTAATTCCATTAACAAGGATACATCTTTTCAGTAACAAAATCTAAGGTAAAGTAACCACATTATTAACATTTGATAACTTATGTTAGGAGGTGCTTTTAATCCTTGGGAAATATTACCTTGAATTCTATAGTAAATAGTCGTACCTTATTATAACTCTAAGTATCAATTTCGCATGTCATAAATCTTGGTAAATAATTTGTAATTCATATATATATATAACTTGGTCTTTGTATGCTAGCTCTTACAGTCATCACATGCCTTGTTCAAAGTTAATGTTACTATGACATATAAGCACTAACTCTTCCTACGTACACCACTTATGGAGATTTAATTACTATATGCCATTTTCAAAGTAACTCTTTAATTATCTAGAGGAGTATGGTCTTGTATGGGTCAGGATTTTAATTGGGAAAACACAAGTCTTGATCAGCACTCTTCGAATGAACAAGTGTCAAATGGATCCGCTACCAGTTGTTGGAGTATTTCTTTTTCGAAAATAACGAGGGTTCGAAATTCATTTCCACCTGCTTGGTCATTCCAACCCTAATTCTTTGCTCGCATTTGAATGCGTTCCTTGTATGGTAGCACTGTTCCATGTGGTTTTTCAACTGTAAAAATGTCGTTCTGTATAGTAGCATTGTACAATTCTTCACTTAGACCTAACCCTGATTCGTTACCAACTCTTGTAAATTTATTCACCGAGTATCCTCTCGTCTTTTAGCTAATAGTTTAGAGTTCTTCTCTTCAGGGGAACTCGACTCTATTAGAGGTATTTCATCACAGTTGGTTTCCTTTGAGTCTTCCAACCATTTTTCATTCTCCAATTCCAGTCACATTGAATGCTAAAGTCTCTTTCACCATATTTGTACTTATTGTTCGAAACAGTGGGATCTCAAAGGATAATATGTGGGTTTCTTCCTCTCTAGTAAGATTCCTCACCATATTTGTACTTATTGTTCGAAACAATGGGATCTCAAAGGATAATTTGTGGGTTTCTTCCTCTCTAGTAAGATTCCATTTTTTTTAAGATTTACCCAACAACGTTTCAATATTTACAACAACCATTGTGCGTGCAGTCTCATGTTTAAATTTATATTCTAACTTTTGGGTATAACCAACACTGACGGGAGGTGTTCTTGTTTGTGGATCTTGCTACCCGCATCGTCCAATGAAGGTAATCAATAAATGGTAAGCGCCCAAAATTCCATCACTCTGTTATTATTTCCACTTCGTAATAATTCTTTCAACAAGACTATAGTAATGGTTTAAATTATGTATTTGACATGTGTCATGGACTGTTGTATCAACTTCCTCATTCCCGACATCATGCATCGTCTACCTCACTCACAAGTATGCACACCCTCATTCCCGACATCATGCATCGTCTACCTCACTCACAAGTATGCACACCCTAAGGTATACTATGATTTTTAACTGTGGGTTTAAAACTATATTGTTCCTCGCATGCATTACTAGAATTTTCAAAGCTTAACATTTGAGAGGAAAAATATATAAGTTTCAGTCCATTGCTATATCGGATTTCAGTCACGAGCTCTTAGGATATTTTGTAACAGAGTCGTGAGACTCTATGCTAACTAGAAAATACTATTTCATAATATTCCATTAATGTATGTGTTTGTAATAAGGACCTCGTTCCTTTATTTTTGACATATAGAAACATATCTTGTTTTATTCCTCTGTTTTGGCATCATAAACAACGATATTTTATTCCTTCGTTTTGGAATTATACAAAGAACTATTTTATCTCTCTATTTTACTATAATTTTGTTTGCCTCTGTACTGGAACTAGAAATGTGATTTGTATTAGTTGCTAAGGAAAAATGTATTGATAGTTATCGATGATAAATTTATCTGTTTTAAACAATAATGTATCTATTGTGGATTTATAAATTTGATAGCTATCTATACGAGATTTTTTTTTTTTTTTTTTTTATTTTGATGGTCGTCAACGACTGTGTAACCTGACAATGTTCTTTTGATTTAGCTAGAATGATTACTATATAAACTTATGCACTATTGGAAATTAAATAGTTGTTTGTACATTGTGTGTATGTTCGACGGTGTACTCATTTAAATTGTTTGGGTCTTCAATAGATGTTTTAAACACATTTTATTGTGTATACATTGTAACATCTAATAATATATAAAATATACACAACATTTGCGTATTCAATTTCAACACTAAAAAACCAATTTAAAATCATACTATGTAAAACAATAATCACATTTCTACTTCTTTTCCTCGACATATTGATAAGATGTAACAAAAATAATAAAAGAGAATGGAACCTGTAATAATATCGCAATCAAGAAATCGGATAAAAATGATCCGAAGGTTGTCGTTCCACCCAACCAAAATCCATAACAACCAACATTCTTCCTCTGAATACCCCCAAGCCTGATCACTAAACCAAAAGGAAGAAGATTGTATCCTTTTATTCCTAAAAAAACTTACATAACAAAATCACACATTTCATTCTCTATTTCCTTTCTCAGTCATGCAAGCCTCCTACTCAATCGATGCATATTCTTTTTATTCACTTTCCTAGAACTTTTGGTCATTAATAAGGCACCTTCTCATCTCTCACTCATACTAGAGTTCGACCATTTTTCTAGGAAGATGCCTCCCGCATCACTTGAGTTCAACTCAAGCTCTTTTTCACTTGGTCTTTCATAGTCCGTCACTTGTCATTCCTTCTTGTCGATCAGAAATCACTCTTCAATGGCTACCTGCAGATTGTTCTTCCATTTTTTTATTAAATAATTATTCATAATCTCTTTACAAATGTATCGACCACCCTTGTTCAAAGTTCAGTCAAAGAAAGTTTAATAAATAAATATAGAAAATTATTTAATAATTTCAAAATTTGAGATATTACATGCCTTCCGCTTTAAAGTTTAACGTCCTCCTCATTGTTACCCAAGGTCCTTGGATTCCTCTCGAAAAAGAATTGGATATGTCTCTCGCATATGACTCTCTAATTCCCAAATAGTTTCCTCATGACTAAGGTTAAGTTCTTTCCTGTTGAGAATGAAATCTAGTTCGACCTGGAATTCTTCTTCGGGTTATACTTGTATTACATCCCAATCAACCACATGAGTAGCATCATGCACATATTTTTTTATTAAAAAAAAATGAAAAACATTATATAGTTTTATTGTAGCTGAAAGTGTCAGTTGATAGGCTACCAGACCCATTCTTTCTATCTAACACTTTGAGTGGTCCACAATATATTGGATCTAACCTATCACAATTACCAAATCTCAAATAACTTTTCTTGGATTTTACTTTTACATAAACATGATCTTAAACTTGGAACTCTCTCCGAGTTCTTTTTAAATGTGCGTAAAATTTTTGTTGATCTTCTACCACCTTCAAGTTATGTTGTACATGTTTCACTATTAGTTCCATATCTTTCAACATATGGGGACCTAAAATTAATTTTTCCACTAGACTACTCCAAGAAATTGGACTCTTACATTTCCGTCCATAAAGTATTTCAAAATGACTTAATTTAGTCGAAGCCTGATAATGATTGTTATAAGAAAATTCAACAAGATGTAAATACTCTTCCAATTTACTAGGCTTATACATTACATACATTCTAATCATATCCTCCAAAACTTTGTTTACCCTTGCAGTTTGTCCGTCTTAAATTTTATTTGGGTGTCCAAACTTTTAAAAAAATTTTCCAAAAAGTACCTACAAACTTAACATCTCTATCAGAAATTACAACTTTAGGCACACAATGTAATCTAAAAATTTCTTTCATAAAAATATCAATAATATTTATAGCTTTATAAGTGGACTTGACAAGAATAAGTGCACTGCTTTGCTTGGTTTCTCAAAACCAACCATAATAGAATCATTTATTATTATTATTATTATTATTATTAGGTAAGCCTCCTATAAATCCATACTAATAACCTCCCATTTCCATTCCGAAATAGGTAGAGGTTGTAGTAAGCCTTTTGGGTACTTATGCTCAACTTTTACTTGCTAGCATTCCATACATCTTGCCAAATATTCTTCTACTTCACTTTTCATGTTTGGCCAAAAGAATTCATTTCTTAACATAGTAATCATTTTCTAGTATCCAAGGTGTCAAGAATATGGATTTTTATGTATTTTATCCATTATTAATAATTTTATTTCACTTAAATGAGGTATGCATAATCTATTTTTATACATTAATAATCCATTTATATTTATTCTATAATATGATTCTTCATTTCCAACTTCACCTTCTATTATTTTTCGTTTTAATTTTTTATACTTTCCATCATTTTCTGTAGGTATCCTGATTTTATCTTCCAAATCTGTCTCATAACTACTACTTACAATCATGTAGACTAAACTTGCATGATGACTTAAAGCGTCAAAAACTTTGTTTTCTTTACCCTTAATATGTTTATTTCAAAATCATATTCACTTAAGAAAGCTAACCATCTAGCTTGTCAAGTATTCAAATTTTGCTAATCAAATAAGTATTTTAAACTAATATTATAAGACCTCATAAAAAATCTTCATTTTATAAGATAATGTCACCACATATTAAGTGCATGAATTATATAAGCTAACTCTAAATCATGAGTAGTGTAATTATTTATATGTTTTTTAATCTTTTTAGATCATAAACTGCCACATAATTTTCTTGCATCGACACTCCTCCTAATCCTTCCTTGCAAGATATTTATATGGATTTGCAATTTTTAGTATAGGAGAGGTAGTTAAGAGATGTTTTAGTTTATTAAAACTTTCTAGACATTTTTCTATCCAATTAAATTGTATTCCTTTCTTTTGTAATGAGGTTATATGATACACAATTTTTGAAAAACCTTCAATAAATCTTTGTTAATAACTAGTAATTCCCATAAAATATCTTATATCAGTAATGTTCTTGGGATCATGCCATTCCATTATAGCTTTAATTTTATCCAGGTCGACAAAAATGATCTCTTTAGAAATAATATGTCCCAAATACTGTATTTTATCTTTATAAAATTCACATTTACTGATCTTAGCATATAATTTGTGTTCCCTTAACACTTGTAAAATTATTCTTATATGTTCTTTGTGTTCTTGTTCGTTTTTTGAATATACGAATATTTCATCAATACAAACAATAATGAATTTATATAAGTATTTACTTAAACTATTATTCATTAAACACATGAACAAGGCGAGATAATTTTTTAATCCAAAAGGAATTACTGCAAACTCGTAGTGGTCATACCTCATTCTAAAATTTGTTTTATGAATATGTTCATCATTTATCCTAACTTGATGATATCCGTAAGTCAATTTTCGAAAATATCGTCGCTCCTCTTACTTGATCGAATAGATCATCATTGCGAGTTAAAGTATATCTATTTTTAAAATTCATTTTATTTAGTTGTCTATAATGAATAATAATGAATATAAAATCATAAAGTACCATCCTTTTTCTTTACAAAAAGTGCAGGTGCCCCCAACGGGGACACGCTTGGTCGGATGTACTTTTTATCTATTAATTCTTGTCATTTTATCTTTAGTTCATTCATCTATAGGATGTTCATCCTATAAGGAATATTATAGACTGGTACTACACTAGGTACTATATTTA
Organism: Picea abies; assembly: GCA_900067695.1. Taxonomy (NCBI): domain Eukaryota; kingdom Viridiplantae; phylum Streptophyta; class Pinopsida; order Pinales; family Pinaceae; genus Picea; species Picea abies. The sequence continues at coordinate 2,867 of CBVK0100692284.1, read as the reverse complement.
TAGTAAAATCTATATCTCTTTGTGGAGGTAATCTTGGAATTTCTTTCAAAAATACATCCTTAAATTCATTTAAAACATGAAACTCAACAATATTAATTTGTTTATTTTCCTCCATGTTATCTATTACATGTACATCATATACTTTGCAACCTTTATGCCCACACATTTTTATTTGTAACACTGATATTTCATGAACAAAAACTATCCTAGGTATTCCTTTAAGATTAACAATGTTACCAGTATCATCCGTACTTAAAAATATCTTATTGTAAAAATTTAGCATCAATCTATGTTCTTATAACCAATTCATATCATTCAACAAATCATATGAACCCAAGGGAAAAACATTCAAATCAACATATATTTTGAAATCATTCATAAAGAATTCACACTTGCCAACAAATTCAATTACCTTCCTTTTTGTAACCGTAGCAAGCTGAACTAACCATGACTTTTCAAATTTGTTTTTTCTATAATTTACACATATTCACAACTCTATGTGAAACATAACTTAAACTAGCACGAGGGTCGATCAAAATAGAGATTGGCTCATTATTTAGCATACCTTCTACTTCCACCATGGAAGTGTGATGATCTGCTTGTCTATTTTCCAATATCACGGTCATTTTGGGAATGTTCCTTGCTATCTCATCAACTATAGAAGTTTCACGAACAATATGTAGGTTGTTGTTGGTTTTCTTCTTGAGAGGACAATCCTTATAATAATATGGGTCACCACATTCCCAACACTTCAAAGGTTCTCTTTGAGTTGTATTTTTATTATAAAAATTAATTGGTTATTTTTCATTATTCTCAGATTGAGTATAAGGATTATTTCCCTTATGGTTATTCCCTTGACAACCCCGATGATTATTTCCAAAATTATTATTGTAAATTTTTTTTTCCTTTTCCTTTTTGTTCAAATTTATTACGGTTTTTATCTTTCGAGTTATTCACATTCTGAATTTTGTTTTTATTTTGTTCATAACTGAAATTCGCTTTCCTAATTGCTTGTTCTAGTGTTCTTGGGTTATCATACTCAATTCTTTCTTTATATATAGGAGGTAAATAACTTATAAACCGTTGAATATTTCAATTTTCATCAACAATATAAGGCACATATCACAGTAAAATTAAGAACTTACAACACAGATCTTTCATTGTCATACTTCCCACTTTTAAATCGTAAAATTCCTTAGCCTTTTCTTTGTAATACTTATTTGAAAAGTATTATCTTTTAAAATATTTCTTAAAAGTTCTCCAAGTTATGTATCATTTTTTAATGCACTTTATCTTTTTTATATCTTGCCACTAGATTTCATCTTTCCCAATCAAGTTATATATTGTCATGTTTTCTTTTAATTCACTACAATAATTATATATTTGGAAGTATTTCTTCATTCCCAAAATCCATGCTTCAACTTCTTCTCATGTTTTAGTTTCACCATTAAACATAGGGGGTTTGATATTTTTAAATTCCCCATTGATTTCATCATAATACTTGCATTTCTTTTTAATTTCTTATTGATTTCTATCACTCTCTTCACTAGAATATTCAATTTTTTGTTTTCTTTTGTTATCCAAATTCTCATTGGTAGATTCAACGTTAGTGTCTGAATATTTATATTTTCTTGCTTTTCGTTTATATGGTTCGTTTACAATTTCATTAGAGCCAAATTATGTGTTCTTAAAATATTCATGATCATGTAACTTGTTTAATAACACATCATTCAACTCTTCTTTCACTTTTAGGATACATTCATTATAATCCTTCAAACTTTGTAATTTTTCCTTAAGATCTTTAACTGTTTGTAACATTTCCAACTGATTATCATTTCTTCTTTCATTTAAATTTACCCAAATATTCTCCTCATTCAAATTTTCTTGTTTGATATTCTCCTAAATCTTGGGACAAGAACCCCCTTCACCTGATATAAGAAATTTTGTCCTTCTCTGTATAGCAATACAACAAGAAAATTTTCCTTTCTCCCTATATTATATATAGGGAGAATTTTCCTTTCTCCCTATATATAATATAGGGAGAATTTTCCTTTCTCCCTATATATAATATAGAAAATTATAGACAAATTTTCCTTTCAACTTTATCAGTGTACTTGAAAGAAAAAGAGTAAGAACTCATACTATATATATATAATTTGTCTATTATGTTGATCCCTCTCACGCCGAGTGTTGAAACCTCATCTCTGATACCATAATATCACACATCCAAAATACACTCATACATTTTATTTTTAATCTAATTTATTTGCTCTAAATTCATACATGAAAGGTAGTTCACATACTATATTTAAATACCTCATGGGTCCATAGTGTTCATACTATGTTGTTGTGTTAATTCCACCAACAAGGATACAACTTGTCAGTGACAAAACCTAAGGTAACGTACCCACATTATTAACATTTGATAACTTATGTTAGGAGGTGTTTTTAATCCTTAGAAACGTTACCTCAAATCCTATATTAAATAATCATACCTTGTTATAACTCTAAATCCCAATTTTGTATGTCATAAATCTTGGTAAATTATTTGTAATTCATATATATAAACCTTGGTCTTCATACCCTAGCCCCTAGAGTCATCACCTATATTGTTCAATGTTAATATTACTATGACATATAAGCACTAACTCTTCCTACGTACAAATCAATTATGGAGATTTTAATTATTATACGCCATTTTCATAGTAACTCTTTAATTATATGGCATAATTTGGTGTTGTATATGTCAGGGTTTTAATTGGGAAAATGCAGGGCTTGATCATGATCGTTTAAATGAATAGGTGTCAAAGGGATCTACTACCAGTTGTTGGAGTATTTTGTTTTCTAAAATAGCGAGGTTTGGGGAT
>CBVK0100692283.1:0-11173 GCA_900067695.1 Picea abies | reverse complement strand
TTTATATATATAATTGGATGTGAGTATTTCAGATGTAAATACTATTCCATTGTACAGTTATATTATTTTTTCACTAAGAAGATGTCCTTTATATTATAATAAATATAAAAAGTTATCTTCAATACATAAGGGAAATCAAATTCAGTAGCTTCCCAAAAAAATCAAGTAGTCCCCCAAATTAGTGTCAACTTACAACTTATATGCACCAAAAGCATGAAAAACATTTAAACACCAAACACAAAATAAAGAAGATTAAAAAATATCTAAGTGCCTTTCAGGACTCAAGACACCTTCCATTCTTTGATAATAGAAAATTATGCCTTCCATAAGATCCAATGCCTGCTTTGATATCAAATCCACATCGTGATTGAATTCTCTCTACATGTGGCTTAAACTCATATAAGAAATATCTAAAATTAGGTTATGAATCCATTCCTTCCAAAAGTGAAAACCTGTCACCTAAATGTAACTTCGATGACTCAACCAATTAATGATGAACTTTGAATCCCCCACAACCTGCAAATGATAAATCTTTAATATGGTCGTCATCAATAGAGGATCCCAAACTCCCAACACTTCACCACGAGTATTCGTGCCAACACGACAATTCAACTTCCACTTGTAACTAATCGACCGATTTATTTTAATCATCCCACCAGCTCCACACTTCGAATTCAAACAGTGAGACACTTCATCAAACCATCCAATAGGTATATCCATCACTAATATAGGTGTTTTGAGAAGTTTTGTTTTGCATCTCTTAACAACCTGAAAGTTCTCAAGCATAGCCAACACCCGGAAGTAAACAACTCTATCAGAGACCTTGCCTCCCTCAAAGATAATTGTGTTCATCTGTAACCACAACTACCAACAAATAAAACACAAAAACACTTTAAACCAAGGAAAACGACGCATCCAAACTCTAAAATAGACATTTAGCTACTGCAAATTCTAATTGAAACTGAATTTAAGATATTATAACACCTCTTTCCAAACCATCTCATCAAAACAAAATTGAACCATTAAATTATAGATAGATTTGTATCCCTAAAAACATAGCATACAAATACTAGGACCCATGCCACTCTTCTTTTATAAAATTTCCCTAGTTAGTAACTTATTCTCCAAAGGGAACCAACTAAATAATTTAAGTTTGGTTGGAATATTCCAATCCCAAAGTGTCTTGTGCCACCACTTCGCAGAACATCTTCAAGATTGGAATGATAAGGTTGTATAGGCTTCCTTAGAAGCAACCTCCCCAAAATTTACATTCCACGACCAATATAACTCATCCAGATAGTTTCATAGGTAAACATCGGACTGGTTAAGAGCCATGATGTATACCCTTCATTCATCTACTAAAAATCCATCAAGACCCAAATCCCCTTCCGAAATATAGTGTGACATAACGAAACCTGGTCTTGAAGGAGACACCACCTGAAAAATATAACAAAACCCTCTATCCTATAGGCTGTAAATAAGATTCTATGATAGCTTCGAACAAGATGAAAACCCAATAATTGAATCCTCTCCAATTTCGATTGATGTACCAGCCCCAGATTCCAAGAAAGACAATATGATACAATGTGAAATGAATTTAAAATACATCACCAAGAATTTGATACTTTGTAATATTTCAGAGGGGTTCCTCTCAACCATGTATTTACAGAATAATTATGAAGATACTTAGCTTTCACCACCTTGTTCCATAATCCATATTTTTTCATACATCTCCATAAACTTTTAACAGCCAATGTCATTTAAACATATCCATATTCTTCAGTCCCCATCATCCATAAAGTTTAGGACGATAAATCGTCTCCTAATGACAAAGATGTACACTCTCCTTAACCCTATTCCCAATGCATAAAAAACTAAAAATTTCCCTTCTAATCAATATAAGAACTCACTTAGGAATACAATACAATGATAGCCATTAAAAATATATACTTTCCAAAACCAATTTGGCAAGGACATATCTCCCCCCAATGAGAGCCACCTTTAACATTGGTTCCCTATATGCTTATCAAATTTGTTTAAGAGCTATCTCCAATGATGTTTATAGTAATTCTCGGGCTTGAGATAAAAACCCAAATATATTAGATACTTTGATTAAATAATGTAGAAATATATATATATATATATATATATATATATATATATAATCCTTTGCAGAAAGGAAACATTGCATATTAATATAATTGTTGTAGTTATAGTTTTATGGGTTTTAAATGTTTTAGGTTTCCCATAGTTCGTATATCAATATTCATAATAAAGTTAAGTTGTGATAAAATAATAACAAGAAATCTTAAGTTATAAAGTTGTGTATGATATTATTTTAAACCAATTTTTTTATTTTTTTTTAGTGTATATGTTACCTACAGGACTATTTGATAGTCTAAGAAACATCAATCTAGGGGCATCAAAGATGTTAAAATCATTCAAGAATTGCACTTGGCCTAGGCCACATTGACCCTTAAAATGGATGGATTATTTTGGGAGTCTTATCTCAACTACCATGAGTTTCAAACCTTGATCGACTAAAGGAAACATACCCTCTAAATCCAATTACTCTAGTAGCATTTCACTTTATTTTAAATCAATTAATTAATAAGAAAAAATTCAATTCAATAAAACTCATAATCCATGGAAAATAATTAAGAATGAGAATCTTAAGTCGATTTCAATTTTGAGCTAAAAAAAGGCACTTTATAGTTATGTAAAGAAAGTAGTAAAAAAACTACCACACGAAAATACTCATGTAACACAAAAAGAGGATTCTTAAAGAAAATCAAAGAAACATTTAGATCTAATTTTAGGAGTCACGAAAAGTTGGGAAAAGTTGGCTACGAGAAATTATTTATTTATAATTTTTTAAATGGTAATTACATATGCACTTATACATATGAGTGATACATGTAAAGATGAATCTTAAGAACTAGGATAATTAATTATTTGTAATTTTACATAGAGGATGTGTGGTATAAATCTCAAATACTATAAATAGAGAGCATTGGGATGAAGTATAGTTGGATGGTTGTTCATTATCACTGAGAGTTGGTAATTTAAAGGCGATCAAAAAGTGGGGATCTTCTTAAGCCTGAAGGTATTCTCTATATAGTTGAGTGAGTTGTTGAAAACTTTCTAATTTTAGTTTGTTATCCTATTTTACTGGTCATGCTATTAGAGGAGGACAGTTGTGATATAGGTACTATATATACATTATTGATGTACATATTAATTGACTTGGATTTGTACCTTTTCTGCCCATATTTTGTTTTCTTGATCTTGTTAACTTTATATTATTTTCTTGGCTATATTTTCTTGCTCTTTTTTTGACACATTTTGACAGTAGTATCAGAGATATGTATGATACCTACTATCCCATGGAAAAATGATATTGAACTTATGAGCCTCGTAGTTTATCGGAGTACTATAGTTTATAGGAGTACTATAGTTTTTAGGGCCTGGCATATCATGAGAGTTTTTCCATGGAGTCGAAGTGCAGTGAGAATGTGAAAGGAAGGAGTTTTGCCCATGGAGTCGAAGTGCAGTGAGAATGTGAAAGGAAGGAGTTTTGAGCAAGCTGCAAATAGATCTCCAGTTCATGGATTTGGTTAAAAAAATAATTATGTGAATTTTTCCCAAGAAAGAAGACGTGAAGCCAAAGAGATCGAGAGCCACTCGTATGTCTTCCTGGTGATTTGATGGAAGAGAGACGCCATTTTTTGGAAGTTGAGAAGCCACCCAACCACCGTGAAAGAGCAGCTATTGAATAACTGTGAGGAAGGATCAATCTGTATTCACAGCAAAAATCTTCAACCTGTGCATATCTCTGACCTGTATTGGGAGATGAACCCATGTTTCAAATCAAAAGGAAAAGTCAATATTTGTCTTATTTATGAACACGCAAAGAGAACCATTAAAAGAAAAAAGAACTGAATATGAAACAAGAACGCAAACCCAGGCGTCCCTCGAACTGGCGAATGGGTTTCACGTCTGAGTCTTGCACTCTCCCTATTGGTTTTGGATGAAGTGATTTCCCACAGAAATGGCATTTCGATCTGGCCAATAATGGGAGAAGCGACATGCACTCTCCCTATTGGTTTTGAATGAAGGGATTTCCCACAGAAATGGCATTTCGATCTGGCCAATAATGGGAGAAGCGACTTGCAATTTGGAGATTTAATTGCAGTTTGAAGAGTATAGAACCACTTCATGACATGTGCATGTGATTTCATTATTGAGTAAGTAATGGAAAATTATAAAACTAAGACTAGACTATTTTTATGAGATATATTCTTTGATTGAGGGGAAATCAATATTTTAGAACTTAAAATCAAAGTATGGTCATGCGATGTTTTGATATTTTTGGAATGGAGCAATATCATTTTTTACAAAAGGTAAATTTGAAAGGCTTGGTGTGAGCGGATTTAGGAATAATTTACTATAACAAGCATAAAGCATAAGAAGATTGAAAATTTATATGGAGGAGTTTTCTTGATTATTATAGTTAAATGTACTTGAAGTTATAAGGGTGTTAAAGAGTGTTGGCAAAGGTGTTATAAGGAGTTTTTGGAATTTATAAGAAGTCTTCTTAGACCAACCCTAAATTGAATAAGGGGGTATTAGGATATTTGTGTGCATGTAAGTCATTGGTCATCTCTCTTCCATATTCTTCATAATGGAAAGAATTGAAGAAATATTTACAATATTGCACACATTAATTAACTCAACTACAGAATCTACAATTGTTTACAATATTGCACACATTAATTAACTCAACTACAGAATCTACAATTGCAATAAACAAGTACACTCTCAGTACAATGATTACTTGTTTACAAGTAACGCACAATAAAATTGATATGTTCAAACTTCAAAACAAATTGTTGTCTAATGAGTTAATTTTGATTTGACATCAACACTATCATTTAAATATTCTTCAAAATAATAACTTGATTGGATTACATATTGATGACCAAAATGACATCAATGATGAAAGTGACTTCAATGAAGATATTCAGTTGACTAATGATAGACACTCGTAAACATGAAGATGAATTAGATGAAGTCCCTATTACAAGAAAAGTTATGGATAAATTTAAGGAAGAAATTAGAATGGTTCGCCCGTGTGAAGAATTACAATTTAAACATAATAGATATGGCTTAGAATACAAGAAGGTTCATGATACCCTTTTTATTCCTAATTATAGAAAACCTATTTTCTTTGTAAGTGGAGGTTTTTTGAATGATGATCAAAAGACAAAGCTTGAGGAACAGGTACAAGATTTTGTTGACAATGATGACCACGATGTTGATGTTTCTACAAGTATTCCAAATTTGTATGATTAGTCGGATAATGAACCCATATGGTGAAAACACTCTCACTGGTTTGGCCATGATTAATTGAAGTGTTTTGATCTTCACCCATGCAGTTTTTGTGGGAACACCTATCATCTTTCATTAAGGTGTCAAAAGAACAAGAAAATTCAGTGGAAACATATTCATATTGAAGGTTGGGAACTTGGCATTGGTGTTTGGAAGCAAATTTATTGGAACACTCTTATCAACAAATTTATACAGAGATACAACCACACTTGAATGGAGATATTTCTACAGTTGATGGACATGACTTTTTTTTAGGATTGGATGATACAGGGCATGATCGGTGCCCGCTTGATATAGTCTTCTGATTTGAATATCTAGTCTCCAGACTCCACTCGTAAACATTTTGATTACCATTTATCACTTTCAAGGGGAATATATCTGATGGTATACACTTCTCACCTTTCAGTTGACAGGGGGGAACTTAGTAAGGATATGTCAGACTTCAAGTTTCAAAGTCTACCTTGATGGATTACAATTCATTTAGGATAATGAACAATGTTTTTAAGGATGATGATGGATTTGATGGCTTGGATTGGTCAGTTTGACCTTCACAAGAGTTTCACTGAGACCAACAATTAATAATCAAGATTCGAGTTTCAAAGCCCTATTAGTGCAACAAAAACAAGTGATTTGATTCGTGAAAATTTTAACTGAACTCCTGCATTGTGGACTTGTGTTTGTTCAGAATTGAGTTGCAATTTGTGATAGTTACCATTGTTCCTTTTGTAAGTATCAAATACTGTTGAAATTTAATTGTGATTGTAAGTGGGTGCATTTGTTGTTAAATCCAACACTCATTATGGTAGTTAACGTTTCTATGGTCGAGTTGGATTATTGTAAAAGGGTGGATTTGCAAGAAGCCCTCTTTCAGCTAGTAATAAGATCTGCAACAAAAGATCGATTCTGAACATGTTTTTGTCCAAAAATTTCCGTACTCTGCTCACAATAAACTCAACGAAGTCAATGAATTTGATAATGATAAGATGATAGATCAGTGTTTCGATCTTCATCCGTGTATGCATTGTGAAAGCATACACATTGTTCTAGTAGCTTATATAGGTGTTGGATCTCTTCTTGGCCAGTAGCTTATATAGGTGTTGGATCTCTTCTTGGCCATACTTGTGAATGACGATCAAGGGAATTTGAACCACTTGTCCCTGATAGGGGGGGAATCTAATGTTTTCAGTCAGGTTCCAAGTTTTATTTAGAGCCTCTGAAGAGATGATCAAGTATGCAACCTAGTTCCTGGTATGCAGTCTTGTCCCTGAACATATTGTTGTTGATATGGTTTTTGGTAATCCTAGAACCACTCATAGTTTTTTTAGCCTTGAGCTCTTGATAGTTTGTGGTCGGCTTAAAAATACCAATTAAGCAGAAGACATGAAGTTCTTCTTGTTACATTTTCAAGATTTTGAGCCTTCAACTCTTGTTAGTTTATGGTCAGCTTAAAATCATGCCATTTAAGTGAAGACATCATCTTCTGCTAGAAATTTGGTTTGTGGTTAGCCCGAAACCACCAAATGAGTTTGTGGTCACCCATAAATCACCAATTTAGTAGAAGATATTTTTTCAGAGTTTAGAGAGGATATTAAATCCTCTGAATATTTTCTTGATACATGACTAGTTGTGAAGAAGTGATGGCTTTTCAGGCAAGAACGAACTTATGATTAAGGGGGATGTTGAAAACTCTCTATTCTCAGTTCGTTATCTTACCCTAACGCTCATACCCTTAGAGAAAAGTTGTGGTATATATACTATATATACATTATTGATTTACATATTAATTGACTTGTCTTAATGCCTTTTCCGCCCATCTTGCCCATCTTGTCTTCTTGATCGTGTTAGTTATGTTATTTTCTTAGCTATATTTTCTTGTTCTAGTTTTCACACATTTTGACAAAATAAACAATGAAAAAGTTTAGGCGCAGTCAAATAACTCTACTAAAGGTATTCTCCATATAGTCGAGTGAATCAAATAAACAATCAACAAGTTTGGGCGAAGTTAATGGAAAGTTTTGACTAATTAAATGCAAAGCTCCGACGAAGTTGAGTCAAAGATTTCGGCGAAGTTAATGCAAAGTTTTGATGAATTTGAAGCAGAGATCCGACGAAGTTGAGGAAAGGATTTCAGAAAGTGATGCAAGGATTTCGAAAAGTTGACGCAAGGTTAAAAATTGGAATACAGACTGAAATATCGGCAAACGATTTATCAGGTGATGGTGATGGTAAGTACTGACATTTTCTGTAATATTTATGTAGATGACAATTTTTATATGATCAAAGTGGTTTGAAAAAATAAAAAATAAATAAATGATGTTATCTTGATATTTTAATTTCGAAAATAAAAAATAAATAAATGATGTTATCTTGATATTTTAATTTCGAATTGTGAATCATTCTATTTATAGATGGGTGTTTAATTGATTTCCTGATTTTATATATATTATTATTATTACCCAAATCTATATATTAATTCTGAGATTACATGTTGAGATATGATAAAGTTGATGCACCTCTTGTGGTTCACACATATGTCAATGAAGATTATAAACATCTACAGGTATCAAGTAGGAGAAATACCAGTGCAACCTGCTGTCCTTATTACTTTGGTTGCCATACTTGCAACTCTAAGTAAATTTTCATGTACCATTTGATTGACTGTAATGACCTGCTGGAAAATTTAGCAATGCATCAGTATAATCTTACATAATTTACTAATACTCTAATCTATGATATGTGGATTAATCAATACCTTAAACGCGTATTCCACAATTCAAGATTGATATTATTAATCTTTTGCATTATGAGTCTTATTTCATAAATTTAGATAGTTATATTCCAGCCAGCCATGTCTACTCCTCGATGTTCATAGTGAGTTTCACGCATTACTCGGAATTGAATCTGATTGCTAATTGCACTTACATCAATAATATTTTAGTTTCGATAAAATTATATCAAAGAGCTAATATGACGTAATACGTGAAGTTATACTCAGCACCTATGGGCAATAGTTTCTATCATTTGAAGTAATAGCTAACGTAAACTATAACTAATAGTTGATGTTATTAAAGTCAATTATAGCAAGTTACTAATAGTGGAAATATAGTATGTATAACACATATAATATATGTGTTATACATAATATATGTTATTGTATAACACATATAATATATGTGTTATACTAATACATATATTATATGTGATATACTATAACACATGTAAATATAAACAGTTATTTTCATTAAAACCAAATTCAGCAGCGTTTCAATAAAAATATAAACAAAACAGTAAAATCAAATTTAGCAGCTTCCCATAAAATCAAGTAGTCCTCTAAATTATTGTCATCTTACAACTTACATGCATGAAAAACATGTAAACACCAAATACAAAATAATGAAGATTAGAAAATGTTTAATTTCCTTTCAGACCCAAGACACCTTCCACTATTTGATAATAGAAAATTATGTTTTCCATAAGAACCAATGTTTTCTTTGACATCAAATCCACATCTTGATTGAATTCTCTCTATTATATATGGCTGAAATTGATATAAGAAAAATCCAAAATTAGGTTAAGAGTCCACTCCTTCCAAAAGCGAAAAACTGTCACCTAAATGTCACTTGGATGATTCAACCAATCAATGATGAACTTTGAATCCCCCACAATCTCGAAACGATAAATATTTAATATGATTTCCATCAATAGAAGAGCCCAAACTCCCAACAATTCTCCATGAGTATCCGTGCGGGGACCATAGTTGAACCTCCACTTGTAACTGATCAACCCATTTATTTTAATCATCCCAATAGCTCCACAGTTTGACTTCCCGCGCTGAGATGCTCCATCAAACTATCCAATAATTATATCCATCGCCAATACAGGTGGTTTGATAAAGTTTGTTCTGGAGCTCTTAAGAACCCGAAGGTTATCAAGCATGACCAACACCTAGAGGTAAACAACTCAATCATAGACCTTTCCTCCCTCAAAGATCATTGTGTTCCTGTGTAACCACAACTTCCAACATATAAAACACAATAACACTTTAAACTAAGGAAAACGAAGCATCCAAAATCTGAAACAAAGATTCAAAGGCTCCAAATTCCAATCAAAACTCAATTTAAGATATGATAACACCTCTTTCCAAACCATCTAATAAAAAAAATATTGAACCATTAAATGATAGATATATTTGTCTCCCTGAAAACATAGCATACAAATGCTAGGACCCATGCCACTCTTCTTCTGCAAATTGTCCCTAGTTAGTACCTTATTCTCCAAAAGGAGAAAACTAAACAATTTAAGTTTGGTTGGAATATCCCAATCTCAAAGTGCCATGTGCCACCGCTTCGTAGAACACCTCCAAGATTGGAATGGTAAGGTTGTAGAGGATTCCTTAGCAGTAACCTCTTCCAAACTTACATTCCATGACCAACATAACTCATCGAGATAGTTTGATAGATAAACACCAGACCGATTCACATCCCTGATGTATATGCTCCATTCATCTGCTAAAAAGCCATCAAGACCCAAATCTCATGTTGACATCCATTGTGCCATAACCAAACCTAGCCTTGGAGGAGACACCACCTAAAAAATATAATAGAACCCTCTATCATATAAGATGTAAATAAGATTCTATGATAACTTCGAACAAGATAACAACCCAATAATAGAATGCTTTCCAATTCGAATTGACGTACCAGCCCCATGATTACAAGCAAGCCAATATGATATAATGTGAAATGAATTTAAAAGAAAATTCCAAGAATTCGATACTCTATAAGATTTTAGAGGGGTCCCTCTGAACCATGTATTTACAGAATAATTATGAAGTTGTTTATCTTTCAGTACCTTATTCCATAATCCATCTTTTATGATGCATCTCTATAAACTCATCATAAAATTTTAGCAGTAAGTGCTTGTCCAAACATATCCATATTCTTTATTCCCCATCCTCCATAAAATTTAAGACGAGAAATGTATCCCAACAACAAGAGGTACATTCTCCTTATCCCTATTCCCAATGCATAAAAGGATGAACATTTTGCTTCTAATCAAGATTAAAACCGACTTAGGAATACAATACAATGATAAGCAATAAACTCATACACTTTCCAAAACCAATGACATATCTCCCCAGTGAGAGCCACCTTTAACATCGGTTCCCTATACGGTTATCAAATGTGTTTAAGAGAAATCTCCGATAATATTTACTCTAATTGTCGGGTTTGAGATAAAAACCAAATTTATTCGATACATATTGCGTTGAATAAATAATGTTGAACTATATATATATAATAGTTTGCACAAAGGAAAGATTATATATTAATATAATTGTTGTAGTTATAATTTTATGGGTTAAAAATGTTTTAGGTTTCCCATACTTCATATATCAATATTCATTGTATTATATATATAATAATAATTCTTTTTGGAAAGTGGTGTATTAACATCCATAATATACTAAATATATATGTTTGGGTTGAGTAAATTATGTTGAATTATGTATAGATATTGGGTTGAGTAAATAAGGTTGAACTATATACATAGATATATGATAATTCGTTGAAAGGAAACTTTATATTAATTTATATATTAATATAATTGTTGTAGTTATAATTTTATGGGTTAAAAATATTTTTTGTAAAGTGGTGTATTAACTTTTATAGTATATTCGTGTTTCTTGAGTTGAGGGTTGTTGCAATAAGGATGTATGTGAATGTTATTGTTAAGTTTAAAAACATTAAGGGTTGGTCAAAAGAGATTAACTGCAATATCATAG
>CBVK0100692282.1:0-11173 GCA_900067695.1 Picea abies | reverse complement strand
TATATATATATATATATATATATATATATATATATATATATATATATATAATTTTCCCTTTAATAAAATTTAAACATATCAATTATATATGTTTTTATTAGTTTACATTGATTAATTAAATATGAAGAAATTATTATTATTGTTAAGGATTTCTGTTAATCTCAATTTTACTAAGCATTTAGAAAAAATAAAAAACTTTTTGGTTAAACGTTTTATCTTTTGTTTTTTTGGTGAATTTGATGATATAAATTTGAACAAAATCATTATTTTTTGTTGTTTAAATTGTATTTATGAATGTATAAACGGATTCATCTTGCTGAAAAAACACTGGGACTCTCAGATTATACAAACGTAGTCACTCAAATTTGGAAATCCAACCATTCTTCATCAAATTTCGAACAAAATCAAACTTAAAAAACCATCCAAATATCATCTAAAAAAAAGCCAAAAAATAGAATGTTTAAACTACTCTAACAAAAAATAATAAAACATGATCTAAAAATTTTGATGATATGGAGTTAAAATGATTTATGGTATTATTATTTTAAATTAATATAAATCAAGGTCAGAACTCATTTATATTAAGTTGTAGGATGTATTTTTCTTTTTATCTTTATATGCTAACGTAACCATATTCACTCTCGAATGAAAACAGACTTCAACATCCATTTCCATGAAGTTGAAAACAATTTAACTAAAAAGTACAAAATATTGTAGGGTTAAGTTTTCCATAAATGTTGATTTTATTGGATAAAATAAAGTATGATATAGCATATGACACTTGTGAACTAATGTTATTTATTAGTTTCCATTGAAGGGAATGAGTTCATCATTGGATAGTTATTAGTTAGGATTGTTACTTTTTTTTCTTCTCTATTTTCAAGGTTTGATATATGAATTTTTCAATAATAATTTTATTGAAATTAAAATAAATAAATAAAAATTATTTGTTTTTATGTTATTTGGATTTCATATTTAAAGTTTTATTATTGATTATTGAGGTGGCAATAATATTCTTGGGAATATTGCTTGTATTAATAGTGTTTTTATGTCCAATATTTATCTATATTAAATATTTTTCATAATTTGTAATGTTTAGCTGAAATTTGATTGGTGTCGCCTTCCCACCGCTTACCATCTCCTCGCTATGCCACCTTCACACCAAGCATACAAATCCAACTATCTAGATAGGAAAAACTAATTGCATAAATGAGGTTGATCACTTTGCTCTATTTTTGAACATATTGTTCGTGTCTCACATCTTCCATGCTAATGGATGGGTAGAAAAACAAGAAGCAATCAATCTAAGCTTTTACTCATTCTCTGCTACTAGCTTGAGGTTAAGAAAATGAATGATTTCATCTTCAACCCTATAAACAATTACACATGGATAAAAACATGTGTAAATTTTAATCTATATTAAGCTTCACCATATAAACAATTACACATGGATAAAAACATGCGTAAATTTTAGTCTATATTAAGCTTCACCATTTCAACATTTATTGTTATTTGTTACAGAACTATTTTGTGTCTGAAACCTGTAGATACCATGCACTTACAAGACCTAGTCAAATGGTTCAACCACAAGATTGGGATTGGTAGTGATTATGGAACTAATCCATCCTAGGGTATTCCTCTCCCTTTCCATGCTCAAGTCTTGGAGGATCTTCAAGCCCCTCCTATGGCATTGGTCTTCGTCCCAGAAATTCATGAGATGCATTCTACCATATCCAAATATTTTCACTCAGAGAATACCCCAATATACACCCTCACCCTTCTGGATCTCTCCAAGATCTCCATAATAGCCAAAAGGGAGAGGGAGGCCCCTGATCCCACAACACCCGTGAAACCCGCTAGGATCCTTAAAAGCTATTTGTTGAGGAAGCACCATACATTGGTATCTTCCATAGTTAAAGTGATATTCAACAAACAAAATTTCTATGGAGATCCTGCCCAGTAGCTACAGGTCTGCACCAACCTTGATAATCTCAAGTATGTTTTTTTTTCCTTCTCTTCTTTTCTTGTTTCAAATTTCTATATTTTTTCTATTTGCATTTTTATTTCAAGCATATCATGTATGTTTTTAGGACCTTTCATGCACGTTATAACCCTTTATTAAGATTTTAATTCACAAAAATGCTCACAAAGTATCAAAATCACATCCCTATGTGAATGTAGCAGAGAAAATGAGCATACCAGTGTTGATTATAGAATTCAGACCTACCCTCCTCTTCAACATTATGGTTTTCTTCCCAGCAACAAGCTTTAAATCCCAACTTTGCAAGGATATAAATAATTTATAAACTCTAAAGGAGATTGACTAAGGATTTCAAGTGGAAGACTAGCATTCGAAGGGATTTTGACAGAACAATTCAAACTTTCTTCCCCTCCTTGATTCCACATCTAATTATTCCATATATTAAGGTGACTTTGAAGCCAAATTCAGGAGAGGTTTGATTGAATTAAGATTGAGGGAAGGTTTGGTTAGCGGGACTGATTCATGCTCCATATTGGTCTGTGAAATTCATCTAATTTTGCAGCTATAGGATAGGGAAAGGAGATGTGACTTCCCCCAATATATAGATATATCTATTATTTGAAAAAATAGTTTTGGTTTTCATCCATACAATAAAATAAGTACTCGATTTGGGCGATGTAAGAGACACTGGTTGAATGACCTACTAGCCAAGAGTCATTCTCATCCCAGTAAGAAGGAAAAGTATGTATTGTGGGCCTATTCCCAGGGATCATCAGGGTGTATGTAAACTATGCCCATTCCAAATGACATCATTCTAATATGATTCCCTAAGATATGTTCAGGAGTGAATAATTAGAGAGGGTGTGAAGTGGAAGATGTTTCGACAACGCCATAGGATAAAGGGAAAAAAATTGTGCCTTTTCCAATGATCACCTTTCATCAACGAATTCCATTTGATCTAGTATTCCATCCACTGCATCCTTTGGTCGATGGGTATTGTAATCCACCAAATAGGGTGTGCCATTATCTTATGTTAGCATTGTTTCTTCCTTTGAAATGACACATAGGTTTCATATTCTATGTTGTCACACCCCCAAGAGTCATTCCCAATTCCAACCTCGACATCTCGTGGACATGCGGCACCATGACGGTTCTCACTTGGAATTGTGGCTCAACTAAGGATACTTCACCTCAACTACACCTCTTCTCCTAGAGCATACCCATACTCTATTCTAGGCTATAGATGATTCACATCCTTACTCTATGCAAATTAGTTATACACTTAAGCATTTCTTAACATTGTTTAGCACTTCTGTAATATGCCTAAAAACACAACAATTTTATTTTATTTTCATTTTTTAAAACTTAACTCCTAAAATTATCAATATAGTTCTTGAACCTTCTATGCCATTTTTTCTAAGGTCATTATTTGTTTTCTGTTAAACCCTATTTAATGAGATATTCATCATAGCATACAAGGAAAAAAAATTGTTTATGAGTTTATCTTTGCAACTCTTTATAGTTTTATTTACATTAATATTAATATCCAAATATATACCAATCTTGGATATATAAAAACTTTCGAGTGCACAAGATTCTTCCAAAACGATATAATTACTAAGTTAAAGTTTGAATCTGACACGAGTAGTCTCGCATTAGGATTAACATAATAAGTCTTGTCCCTAGTTATATGTTTTCCTAAAGTTTATTTATTTCTTTGTGTTACGCCACGACTAAAAGGGGAGGTTAATGTAAGAATCCTTTGTGACTCTTGTATCCAACTAAGAGATGATATGGATAACCTTGGTAAGGGGCCATGGATAAACTCAAAATGTTGTCAATAGATCATATTTTTAAGGAGAGAAAGGTATTTGAGTTTCAACTTAGAGTTTTAACATGTAAAAATTGTAATTTAGGCTCTCTTATGTTTTACCGCTCGGAAAGGATTCTTCTTAATAGATTGGGATTTTGAAATTTTCCTTCCCTTTTATATCCAAACAAAGTTTATCTAGATACATCAACTATGTTTATATTTATGTATGCATAGTTTAAAAAAAAATGCTAGTAGAACTTACAAATTATTTTTTAATTCAAAATAAAACACAAGGTTAAGTTATTTTGATTACATTTTTATATATTAATACCGGAAAAAGAATTATTATACAACTTGACTCATCATGGTACAATTCTGCAATTTTTACAAGAATTTCCCATTGTCTACTTTATGTATTCATATTTACTCAATAGTAAACAATAAAAAATTGATTCATGCATTTTTATAAAACTAACAATATATTCATTTCCTTTGAATGCATAAATTCTTTCAGATATTCTATAGCTGAAAGATATTTAGGAACTATATTACTAATGCATAGTAATTCTCTAAGGTTCAAATTTCATGAAATTATACAAAGGAAAAATGGATAATTTCATATTATGAGATTTATGAGTAATAAAGATAACCATTTAACTTCAATAGTATACATGCATCTATATAAATATGATAATGTAGCTAAACGCAAATCAATGATCCAACATGAATAAGAGTTGGTTAAACAAAATACATATATGTAACATTTAAGATGGAAACAAATGGAACAATCACGCTCCACCCAACTGTAGATGTAGAACAACCAAGCTTACTTGTCCTGATCACCCCCTATTCTGACCATATGTTGTATATTTCCACAACATAATAAGCAGTGTCCTGCCTCCCACATATGTTGTATATTTATTTTTTCTTTTCCTAGGACTTTTCTTCAATCCATTTCCCTCCTTGGAAATTTGCATCTTTAAAAATCCCTGATTTTTAAGGGATGTCAGTGACAGAACTCCACTTCTGACACTTGTAAAAATAATCTTTGATTTAACTCAAACATGTTCCCCACTCATGGAGTCATAGTCAATTATTTTTAACCTGGTTGTTCCATCTGTTTCCTTCATGAAATATATTAAAAATTTATTTCTCATACATTTGTCCATCAAAGAGGAAAGTTGGAAAGTTAAACTCTTGCTCAACAATTAAAAATATAGCCATTAAATTTCTTAGTTATACCAAGTCCGAATTTCCATAAATGGAAATTATTAAAAAAAAGAAATGATAAATGGAAATTATTAAAAAAAAAGTTTTGATTTTTTTAGAGGATATTACATCCTCTACCCCTTAAGTATAACAATGTCCTGAGTGTTGAATTATTTTCTTTTCCTTCAATTCATCACTTGGAACAGAGTTGGATATGATTTCATCATTTCATCTTCCATCTCTCGAGTATCCTCCTCAAGGATAAAGTGATTCCATTGCAATTTTACCTGGGCGATGACTCTATTCCGAAGTATTGTTTCTTTCATGTCCAGAATGCATAGAGGTTTCGCTTGGAACTCACCTTCTAGTTCCACCTACACCATGTTCCAATCAATGATGTGAGTAGTATCATGAATATATTTTTCAATAATGAAACATGAAAAACATTATAATTTTTTAAATTAGCAAGGAGCGCTAGTTGGTATGCCATTGGTCCAATTCGAGTTAAGACTTCGAATGGACAACAAAACCTTGGTGCTAACTTGGAACAATTCCTTGGTTTTAATGAGTCGCTTCTTCCTTTAACTTGAAGGTACACATGTTCTTCCACATTAAATTCTTGATGTCATCTTTTCTAATCTACATGGCTTTTATGTCGATCTTGCACAACCTTAAAATTTTGTTGCACCTTTTTTACCATTTGTTACATTTCTTGGAGCATTTATGTTCCAACCATTATTTTTTCAACTGGATTATCCAAACTGATTAGAGTTGTGCATTTTCTTCCATATAAAACTTTAAAGGACACATTTCTATTGACACTTGATAATCGTTATTGTAGGTGAATTCGACTAAGTGTAGGTACTCTTGCCATTTAGTTGGTTTCGTTCTTACATACATTCATAACATATATTCGCTAATTTGATTTGTGCATTCTATTTTTTCATATGTTTGTGGATGATAACATGTACTAAAATTCAGATTAGTTCCCAAACCTGTAAATAATTCTTTCCAAAAATTTGATGTAAATTTGGCATCTCTATCTGAAATCACCATTTTAGGAATTCCATGCACTCTAAATATTTATTTCATAAAAAATTCAGCGATATTAATAACTTTGTTGGTAGATTTCACAGGTATGAAATGAGAATACTTACTCAATTTATCAAATATTACCATGATTGAATCATTTTATCTTTGAGTTTTAGGCAAACTGGTAATGAAATCCTTCGAAATAATTTCCCATTTCCATTATGGTATGGGTAAAGGCTTCAATAACCCTATTGGATGTTGATGTTCAACTTTTACTTGTTGACAATCTAAGCATTTTGATAACTATTCAGTTGTTTCAGGTTTCATGTTCGGCCAATAAAATTGTTTCTCAATGTTGTTAGCATTTTATGATATTCTGGATGACCAGAATAGGGATTTTTATGCAACTCATTCATGATTGTTAAATTCAAATAAACATAATTTGGTACATAAATTATGTTTTTGAACTTTAGTAGTTCATTTTTGTCAATACTGAAATCTGTGCTATTTAAGTTCCCTTCATTTTTCTGCAACTGATTTCTTGTTTTGATGTATTCTGCATCATTTTTGCTTGCAGATTTAATTTTTTCCTCAATATCACTTTCTATTTTGTTGATAATAAATTCATATAATTCATTAGTTCTTCAACTTAGTGCATCTGCAAATTTATTCTCCTCTCCTTTGATGAGTCACACTTTGAAATCGAGCTCACTTAGAAAGGCTAACCACCTTGTTTGTCAAGTATTGAGATCTTTTTGACTAAAAAAATGCTTCACACTGTTGTTATATGTTAATAATAGGAATTTTATTCCCATTAAGTAATGCCACCACATTTTTAGTGCATGAATTACAGCTACTAATTCTAGATCATGAGTTATGTAGTTTCTTTCATGTTCCTTTAACTTGCTAGATTTGTAACAAATTACATGTCTGTCTTGTGACAATAATCCTCCTAATCCTTCTTCACTTGCATCTACACAAACTGTAAAATCTTTATAAGGATCAACAACTTTAAGAATTGGTGTTGTAGTTAGTAATCATTTCAATTTATCAAAATTGTCCTAAATTTTTTTAGTCCAAATAAATTTTGTTCCCTTTTTTTTCTGTAGTGATGTAATAGGGTAGGAAATTTTGGAAAATCCTTCGATAAACCTCCAGTAATAACCAGTAATTCCCATGAATGATCATATGTCCTCTACGTTCTTAGGTATAGGCCATTCCATAATAGCTTTAACCTTTCCAAGGTCCACTGCAATACCATCCTCTAATATTACATGGCCTAAATATTGTATATTTTTTTGATAAAAATCACATTTATCGAACTTAGCATATAATTTATGTTCTCTTAGAGTCTGTATTACTATTTTCAAATTTTGTTTGTGTTCTTCCCTAGACTTTGAATAGATTAATATATCGTCAATAAATATCAATACAAATTTATCCAATTATTGGCTAAATATATTATTCATTAAACACATAAATGTTGTCGGTGTGTTAGTAAGTCCAAATGGGATTACTACAAATTCGTAATGTCCATAGCATGTCCTAAAATTTGTTTTATTTATGTCTTCATATTTTATTCTGATTTGATGATAACCAAATCTTAAATCCAGTTTAGAGAATATTTTGGCTCCTTCGACCTGATCAAATAAATCATTAATCATGGGTAGAGGGTACTTGTTTTTAATCATCATTTTGTTCAATTGACGATAGTCAATACACAATCTTAGTGTTCCATCTTTCTTTTTAACAAATAATATTGGTGCTCACCATGGTGAGACACTTGGTCTGATGTATCATTTATCTAACAGTTCGTGTAGTTGAATTTTTAATTATGTTAACTCAAAGATGCTCATCCTGTAAGGTGCCTTTTACACCAATGCAGATCTAGGTAGTATATCAATAAATAAATATATTTCTCTCCTTGGAGGTAATTCCAGTGTTTCTTCTACAAATACATCCTCAAATCCTAAATCCTTGAAGTACTATAAAATCTTTTAATCTTGGTTTTCTTTCTTTATCTAACAGGTTTGTTACTTGGGTAACATATATTTTGCAGCCTCTACTAATGCACTTTTTAAATTGCATTGTTGATATTTGTCTAATAGAACTAGTTTACAAATTCCTTCAATTGTTCTTGATATTCCATTTTCATCTTTGTAAACAAATGATTTTTCATAAGAATTTAGTACAACTTTATGTTTTTCTAGCCAATCCATTCAAATAAGTATGTCATATGATCCTAAATGTAGTACATTCAAATTTACCTTGGTATTCTAACCATTTATATTCAGTTTTCAATCAGGAATGAGTTATGTTATATTTCTTTTTGTTCTTGTTTCTAATTATACTAACCAAGATTTAGTATGCTTTTCCTTCTTCAGTCGGTTTGAGTGTACCAAAGTTGGGGTAACATAACTTAAACTATCTCCTAGGCCAATTAAAATAGATACTTTTTTGTCATGAATTTTACCTTCAATATCCACAATAATGGATTGATGATCTACTTGACTGCCATCCAAAATTGTGTTGATTCTATAAATACTTTTGCCAATATCTCCAATTGTCGAAGCTTCTTGTATGTTCTGAATAGTCTTGTTTGAAGCATTCCTATAGGGACAATTCCTCAATAAATGTGGTTTGCCACATCCCCAACATTTCAATGGTTATATAGGATTATCATTTGTTTTTTTCAATCCGAAATTAACTGACTTTTTTCCCTGCACTTGTGGTGAGTTTATGTAAGAGTTAGGCTCTTGATGTTCTTTAGACATGTTTCAAAACCATTTTCCTTTCATTGAGTTTCTCTTTCTTCTTTTCTCTCCATGCTTTTGGATTTTTAGATCGTTGTTTGTACTCATCATAGCATATTATTTTTTTTCACAATACTTTATTCAAGGTTTTTGGTTTATCAAACTCTATTATGTCCTTATATGACTGAGGTAATCATCTTAGAAACCTTTGAACTTTTACCTTTTCATATTTAATATAAGCCACAAACCTCAGTAATTCCAGAAACTTAGTAATTAGATCCTCCATGGACATCTGTCCTAACTTCAACTCATAGAACTCTTTGGTTTTTCTCTCATAATAACTTTTAGATAAGTATTGTTTCTTAAAGTATTTCTTAAAATATGCCCATTCCATTTTCTTTTCCTTTAGTCCTTTGACTAGTTTTAATTCTTGCCACCATATATTGGCTTTACCTTTCATATTTTAAATAACCATCATTACTTTCATATTACTAGTGTAATTGTAGATTTGGAAGTATTTATTTCTATCAAGTAACCAGGCTTACGCCTCTTCGCCAGCTCGGGACTCTCCATCAAATGTTGAAGGTTTGATTTTGTTAAACTCTCCATCTAAATGGTCCATATATTTTCTTTTCCTTATTATAAATGTTATGTTTTCAATTATGTGTGTGTCATTAGGAGAATTGTTCTCTTTCTTTGTTCCATGGTTGGAATCCTTTGAGGATTTTTTACTAACTTCTTCATCTACTTCATTATCCTTTGACAAGTCCTCATCCACATCTTAGTTGGATTATCCTTTAATGCAAGTCCTAATCGACTTAAGGAAAAAGTGCCCGAGGGAAAAAGTTATTATATTTTATTTGATTTACTATACTCATGAACTGTTATTCTATAGTTCTAGCCAGTCCAGTCATTCCACTTTCCAGACTTCACATGGGATTGTTGTATATAATTACTACATCGTTTAATGTGGGGCAAGAGTGGAGGGGCTCAAGACACTCTAACATTCGTTTGAACGAGAAAATCTTTTCCTTGTGTACCAAAAATCGATCCATTATGGTATTGGTCATTCTGTAAAATTTTCTTACTAAGGCGTAGAATCATGGATTCATCTTCTGAACGTATGAATATGATGCTCTTGTTAAACCTGGAGGTTTTTAGTGGCAGGAGCTCAGGTAACGATAAAGGTGAATGAGTCTATTGTAGCTTAAGGTAAGAAATTTCACACTGTAGATAATATTAGTTTTCTTCTTTTGTTTTTATTTTGTGTTTTTTTTTTCCAAAATTAACGACATTCATGCTCGAATAAGTTTTGGTGCTAGAAACTCTAGAAATCAATGTAGCAGGGTAAAAGTAGGAAGAGAGAATAACAATAGTATATTTCCTTTCGCCAGTTAAGGGTCGACTCTCAATTTTTCGTCCAACTTTTCATTGATAAGGTGAATAGGTTTGACCTATAATTTATGAGCGTTACCTTCATTTAATTTGTAACCAGATTTATTTTAAACATTATGTCGCTAGGAAACTCTATCCAAAATTGACTATCTTGAAGTTACCATGAATTCTCTCGTGGTTTTTGTAGTTAGAAATAAAAACTTGACGGTGTTTTTATATATGTATATATATTATACTTATTATTTCGCAAGAGTACCCTAATATATAAGGTAGTTTATGTTTGACGATTGTTACCTCTTTTACTATCATTATCTATGTTATTTTTGTCTCAATCTTGATCCATTGTACGTCTTCAAGGGTAAATATGTTTCTCCTTTTAACATTGTGGTAGTTAACTTGATGATAATTGTTCCTTCTTTAATGAAATAGAATAAAGTAATTATTTGCTTTCTGTTTATTTTGTATCAAAAGAAAAGGATCATTGTTTCTTGTATTTACTAATAACTTATGCAGATGCAAATTTTTAATGATGGGTTTCTTGTGATTTTTGAGTGATTCAAAATGGATCCAGGAAGGCCTAAAAATCAAAGTTATCATAATCAAATAAAAATAACACCATTGTGTCGGGTTCGTCGAACTGATTTTGGCCATATATTTGTTTCTGAAAATGGACACCGTATGCAGAAGTTATTGCGATTTGAAGATCAGGTCAAACAAGCAAAAAAAGTCCAAGTCAAAGTCAACAGGTCAAAGACAATGATGACGTCAGCGGTACGTCATGACGACATCAGTAGTACATCATGCTGACATCAACATGACACATGGCAGCACCAGAGGCTGACATGTGGCAGTCATTTTTGTCTTTTTTAGGGCTGATTTGGCCCAATAAAAAAGTGATATGTGGCACTGTATGAAGGTGACTCATGGAACCTTCTAGAAGGTCAACCAAATCTAGCGGATTCCTCCAAATATGGAAGTTCCACAAAATCT
>CBVK0100692281.1:0-11173 GCA_900067695.1 Picea abies | reverse complement strand
ATATATATATATATATATATATATATATAATATTTTAAATAAAAATAATTGATTTTTTATTATTTTTAATATAATATTATTTTAATTTTCAATTAATAAATATATAAAAATAAATAAATTTAAAAAGTTTATTTAAAGTCATATTACATGTTTTTAATTTTTTTTACGTCTTCTTTTTCAAGACTTTCTTTAATGAATATAATAATTTCACGTTTTTAATTTGTGGATGTGTTATTTTACTTTTTGAAAAAATGTCATATTTTAAAAGCTAAAATAAAAGTTAAAAAATCTTTCAATTATAATTCATCTATGTTGTTAATACTTTCTTTAGTGGATATAATAATTTCATGTTTTTAATTTGTGGATATGTTATTTCACTATAATAATTTCATGTTTCTAATTTGTGGATATGTTATTTCACTTTTTGAAAAACTGTGATATTTTAAAAGATTAGTAAAAAGTAAAAAAAAAAACTTTAAGCTTTAAGTGTTAGTTTTTTTTATAATGGATCTAAGTGTTAGTTTTTTTATAATGGATCTATGTTGTTAGTTTTTAACATGTTTTTTCACATCTCAAAATTTAGAGTAAGAGTTGAAAAAGTTTTTCCATGTTATAATATTTTTATGTTTTTAATTTTTCATCTACAGTATTAATTTTTTTATAATGGATATATGTTGCTAGTTTTTAACATGTTTTTTTACATCTCAAAATTTAGAGTAAGAGTTGAAAAAGTTTTTCCATGTTATAATATTTTTATGTTTTTAATTTTTTTAGTTTTTTTATAATGGATATTTGTTGTTAGTTTTTAACATGTTTTTTCACATCTCAAAATTTAGAGTAAGAGTTGAAAAAGTTTTTCCATATTATAATATTTTTATGTTTTTAATTTTTTGATTTGTTGTAGTTTCTCATATAAAAAACATTTCATTTTAGATAAGGTAAAAGTTAAAAAAAATTATTATATATATAAAACTTTGTGATATGTTTAGTTTATCATATAAAAGCATAATTCAAAAAATAAGGTAGAAGTTAAAAAAGTTTATTTTATGTATCTATGTTTTTAACTTTTTGACATGTTATTTTATTTTCCAACCAATAAAAACATATCAAAAATAAGGTAAAAGTCAAGCAAATTTATTTCATGAACATAATATATCCATGTTTTAAACTTTCCCATGGATAAGGACATCTCAAAAGATAAGGTAAAAATAAATAAATAAAAACAATTATTTTGTGGTTATAATTCATCCATGTTTAACTTGTTGACATGTTGTTTCACTTTCCAACAAACAAAGACATCTCAAAAGATAAAGTAAAAGTCAAGCAAGTTTATTTCATGATCACAATACATCCATGTTTTAAAATGTTTCACATGTTTTTTCACTTTCCAACAAACAAGGGTATCTCAAATGATCCTAACATGAGATCTCTCCCCCTTTGATCAATTGGGCATGGGTTTGACTCTCTTGATCCCGAGCCAATGATTTACCTTTTTACCATCCATGAATCATGGGGAAGTACTCAAGTCAAACAAGTTTTTTTCATGAACATAATACATGTGTTTTTAACTTTCCTACATAGAAGGACATCTCAAAAGATAAGTTAAAAGTCAAAAAACAATTATGACCATAATTCATCCATGTTTTTAACTTTTTGACATGTTGTTTCACTTTCCAACAAACAAGGGCATCTCCAAAGATAAAGTAAAAGTCAAACAAATTTATTCATAACCATAATATATCCATGTTTTTAACTTTTCAACATTTTTGTTTTTTCACTTTCCAACAAACAAAGACATCTTAAAAGATAAAGTAAAAGTCCAACAAGCTTATTTCATGACCACAATACATCCATTCTTTTAACTTTGTAACGACCCTGCTTAAATAGATGTATAGGATTATTAATTATAATTAATTTAATAATCTAAGTGTCCTAAAGGTTAGCTAAACAATAATTATTTCTTAAATAATATTAACTAATTAATTATTATTAATTACTTGTTCATGTATGTCAAGGACTAATTAATTATTAATTGATTCATTAATTAATTAAATAAAGAATTAAAGGGGTTAATAAGTTTAATGTGTTAAAGACTTACGTATTCGGGAAGGGATAGGACATTAAATATGAGATAAGATAATAAATACGAAAGGATAAAATAATAAATAATTGGATAAGGGGCATTAACTATGTGTAGGTAAGGAAGTAAATGACGTGAAAGGGCGGTGAAGGAGGGATATGAGGGGAGGAGGTTTACGAAGGCAGGATTATCATTCTACGGGGGTTTTGGGAGGGTTCTCTTGGATTTGCATAGAAGTTGAGTTCTGTAGTCAGGAAGGATTAGTACAGGGGGCACCGGTTTGCTTGGGGTTTTGGGCACGGGGGCCAGGATATCCATATGGTATCCTAGACCTAGGTAGTTATCCTAGTTGGCAGGGTGGAAACTCGGTTTTGGGCAGAGTTGTTCCGTGGATTCAAGCTGGGCAAGGCAGTAGCATGAAGGTCAACAAGACAAGTGGAAAACAGAGGGTTAGCATCAAACCCAGGTATTTTAAATTATGTATTTGTTTATTCTATTATGAATTTTATTATTCGTTGATCAATTTATATGTGTATGTGTTGAATTTATAAGAATTCACTGAGTTTCATAAATCAAGTAGAAGTTACTGTTTTGTTTGATTAATTATTTGACGTTAAATTAATATGGTCACTACACATGGTATCAGAGCTTCAGCTTGAAGCACTGGGGCCTTAAGGGCCAAGTTCCCAGCTCCAACTCCAGCTCCGCCTAACCTGCAAACCAAACACAAAAATTTTAACACAAATATAAAAATAAATGAAATACATATTGAAAATGTAAAAAACAAATATCACAATAAAAAAAACTCCGCCTAACCTGCAAACCAAACATAGAAATTTTAACACAAATATAAAAATAAATGAAATACATATTGAAAATGTAAAAAAAAAATATCACAATAAAAAAAAAACAAGTATTAGAGTAGCTCTTAATACAATAGATAGATATTTCCTCCTAAGGGTCTGATGAATTGCTTGGGCATCTCTCAAGGAACCATCCCCAAAAAGTAAAACGTCGTCTACAAACAACAGATGAGTAATAGAAATATTTTCCCCCATCTTGATACCTTTCAATCTGCCAGACTCTCTTTCATGGAGTAGACATCTGCTCTGCATTTTTATTCAAATAGGTCCAAAACGTGAAAGGACCTTGTAATGCCAGTTATTTTTCACTTTCCTAAAATAATGGACAATCACCGCAGTTTCGAATAGCTTCGATCCAGCGTTAAAAGAGTGTGATCCAATTAAAATCCCGATATTCACCATTATCAACAGAAAGATCTAACTATTGGAAGGATTCATTCTTTGGGTAGAGGGGGATGGAGAAAATGTTGCAGGAGTTAAGCAGGCACAAGAGAGAAGCAAGTATCCCCAAAGAGATATTGTATGGAAAGCTTTATAAGGAAGGCAGGTGGGATGCTTCCCTTGATTTAGTGACCCAACCTGGTCAACTCGATAAAATGTGATTGCTGGGGGTGCTTTATTTGTTGTTGGTTCTTACATTTCAATGATAGAACATTTCAATACACTGGCTTACAATCGAAGGACTTTGGTGGGGAATAGAAACATGGGAGTAGTCATTCATTATGGTGAATTTCCAGCCTGAAGTATGTAACCGACCGGTATAGCAAGGGAACAATTCCTAGAGAATGAAGTTCAGAAGAATTCATTTATTCCAACCTTCCAGCCAGCACTGACCTTCCGATGCATTCCGATATAGTAGGTCGGCCCCACTAGACTATCAAAGTGTCGTTCTTTAATCTAGGCACAGCCTAACCATCGTTGAGCGGGTAGTGGACATGAATAAGAAAAGAGTAGAGCTCATAACTTAACTATAAATATATGAAATAATAGTTGTTGGGTCCTATAACCCCGAGAGCAAGACCCTAGATACCTATAACCCCGCGAACAAGCGAAGCGATAAGTACCCGAACTCCCCTCCAACAAGCTGATAAGAAGTCTATTCCTGGATAAATAGACCTGAACCATTGACCTTGTCATGGGGTGTTTATATATATCAACGTGTCGCCTAACATGGACAAACTCTTGTGGAGCTAGGTATCCAACATGATAGAGAATAAATGCATTGCCTGGAGGAAGAATTGTGTAAATTCATAGACAAATATTATAAAACGAGATATGGAAAAACGTTGATCAAGCTCTCCATTGTGTTGATCAAACTCTAGGGGTGGAGACAGGTCGTGGCCACAATAATTACTTGGGTTCAAAACACCGTCAGGCATGGTGCCCTAATTACATGTATGAGTTAGCTGGTTTAACAGTCCCCACTTTAAAGTGGGTGGGGATTTACCATAATAATGTAGAGTTGGGGTTCGTAACTCCCACTAGATCAAAACAAAAAAAAAAAAATTACGTCTACCGAGAGTTGATCAAGCTAAATTCTACTGGCTTTGTAGGGTGCTAGTAAATCATTCCTCTAGATAAATATATACATGATATTAATGTTAAAATTATTTAAACTACTCGGCTCTATTATTTGTGCCTGAACCTGCTGCATACTTGAAAGAAATAAAATTATTTTAACATATAAATAAAATGCCTCAAGCTCCACAAATACCTAGGGTTCCATTACATGCCTCGAAAACCCCTCTTTTCTTTATCTTCTCTTCGACACGTAACTCTGGATCTATGTTTGCTACAGGGAATCGCGCGAAGGTTAATATGTATGCTCGTCAACTAACAAGATTTTTTTTTTTCAATTTAACAGTCATTCCACATAATTTGACGGTGAATCCTCCCGTTCAGTGTCAATAGTTCATGCGGATTTAATTCCCATGGGCGGAAATTTAGTAGCGATATTGAAATTAGAAAAAGCTTATACAGTAAAAAAAAAAAAAAATCTAATAAAAAAAAAAAAAAAATCTAATAACTGAAACAAGAAAAGTACCACCATCTCATTGAGAGTGCATGGAAGTGGAATTGAACTACGAGGAAATAAAATCATATTGTTTTGAGAATTCTGGCGGCAATTATCGCCTGATACGCTTCTGGTAGTTGAATCTTTAAAGAGGCCCTCGCTTATAACAAATCCTACACCTCTCGAAAATTACAGAACTTTTAATATGAATATTGAGATTGGATGGCAGCCTGTGCCTGAGGATTTAAGGAGAGAGTATGAAATGACATCCACCTGCCCGTACTCTTTGAAATTAGCAGGCATTGCATCAATTTCCTTCAAATTTATAACATTTTTCTTCTACTGCTGCCCAGCTCCACTTCCATCCATCACGATCTTCCTCTGCAACAATTGTAAGAATTTATACGATGTTTAATGCTAGAGACTACATAGGACTGTTGGACACTGCGTATTACACTTGCATATAAGGAGAGTATATGCTTCCAAGTCCAGTGCCATGTCCACACTACGATGATGAGGTACAACAAATAAGAAAGGAAAACGATTTGATGCGCACTACATTAAGCTAGATGGCATACCATTTTCAGTCCAGGTGAATATAATACATGTCAATACTGAATGTGGAACCATAATAGCAATCTAAGCTTACCGATATGACAATGATTGACAGATGAAGCTTACAAGCTCTTCCAATTATTTCAAATTCTTGTTCCTTTAATCCCAATCCTCGAAAATGTCAATACCATATGAAATTTATGCTCTACAGTCCCACTTCAACATATGAATACCAAAACTTGTCCTCAGGTTGACAGACGAACAATTGGCAAACACGATAGCCCTCCAATGCAGGATCCTTCCATAATGCTGAATTTCGCAAGAAACAATAGAAAGAAAAATCTTGAACAGATGTACCCAACAGGCTAAAAGAAATTCTGGCAATAACCCAAGGTAGAAAATTCATTTTGAGTGTATTGAACGCACAGTTGAATCCGCTGTAGATAGAAGTAGCAGAGCCATGGTTGTTCCCATCGCTCTGTGAGCTGAGAGAGTCTTGAGGGTTGTGAGGTATTTGAGTGTTGGATTCTTCACATGGAACGTATGAGCGTCTTGGTGTTCTTGTTGCACTGCACTTGCGTTTGCAGCGAACGAGGATTTCTTACTGGGGATTCCTATCAAGACAAAGGGGCCGACAACCTCTCCTACCAGCAAAACGCCATGCACAAAGCCATGACCAGACTAACACCAGCGCACACGAGGCCACGAAGAGGAGTCTCGAAAGGGATGATTATGGTGAGGGAGGGGCACGTGGGCCTCATGCGAGGACCCACCGCCCATGTTAATTTTTTTTTTTTTTATTATTCTTATTTAGTTTTTTTTTTTTTATTAAATTGTTAAGGTTTCAATTTAAATTCAATATAAAATTTTAAATGTTTGATTTTAAATTAATATTAAATTTAAATTATTAAACTTTAAATTAATGTTAAATTTTAAATATAATTTGATACTCAAGAATTTGATCACCTCTTTTTTTTTCCATTCCAACACTAAAGCTAGTATATGAATCCCCGCCACTATTAACAATTGACTATTAGATTCAATAGTTACTCTTAATCGTTTCTTTAAAACTTAGGCGTGTGATGTGTTATTTAATGCAATACTTAAACACTAAGTAAACTACAATTGTATTGTTACTCTAAAGTTTATAATAACCCTCCACACTTGCCACCCCCAACAAATTGCCACCCAACAAATAAAAACATCTTAAAGTAAAAAAAAAAAAATACAATAAAAAAAATCATAAATCATGACCATAGTACATCTGAGTTTTCAACTTGGTAACATGTTGTTTCACTTTCCAATAAATAAGTTAAGGATCAGTTTTTTCACCCTATCTTTAAAAATGGGATAAATTTAAAAAAAAAAAATCATAATATAACTAAGTTTTTAATATGAAGATATGTTATTTTATTTTTTAACTTTATGATAAAAAATTAAAAATAAAACAACATTAATTACGCCGATAGGCGTCCCCTCTATTGGAATCGGTGGATTAATCAACCTTTTAATCATAAATTTCAATCTTAGGGTTGGCAATTCAAGATGCTCGCATATTCTTCGTCGTCCTCTCTAATCAATGGATGAGATTTTGATAAATTAACTTCCGCTCATTTATAAAGAGGTACGTTTATGTGATTACTTTTTCACATTTACTAAATAAGATTAAAAAATTACTTTCTCATCACCAGATTGCCACATTCAGTAATTAAGAAATAACAACACTGATTAAGAAACAGGACGGATGCGTATGGCCGCATGGATGTGAACTGCTACCATTTCATTTCTGTGGGCATTTTAATTAACTGTCTATTCGGTTCGTATTGTATCTGTCTAGGGTTGCAACTTTTGGCATTCCTTTTGGTTAAGGAAACCGTCATTCTTTTGATGAACAAGCCAACGGTCAAGCCAAGTAGTTTAATATCCACATTCTATGGATACGAATGCATAGGCGACCGTTCTGCATAATTGGATCAGAAGCAGCCCAGATGGGACACTAAGTTTTCACGGGTTTACAAAGTTTCTTCATAGTGTAACAGTGTGTTCAAGTACCAAGCCTCAATAAATTTTGCATGTGCCCAAAAACGCTTTCCTGTGTAGACATCCCGACGTTTGCAGCTAGAGATAGCACAAAACTGGTATTCTTCTTTTACAACATCCTCTAAATCCAAAGAATAACAACAATGTTGAATGAATTCTATTAATTGATCCAATAACATGTGCAAATGATCGCAGGCTTCTCCACCTCTCAGTTTGAAAGATTATTATGTTCCGGCTGGACGAAAGGATGGAAAAATTTCACTAGCTTCAGAGATTTCGTCAAATCTACCTACCCCGACTTTCAATGTAGAGTAGCTCACAAAGAGTTTTTCAGCCAAACACCTATCCCAAGAAGACATGGTTATACTCTTCGGTATACAACATTGCCCTCATGCAAAACCGCATTTATATATTAATGTTTACAAATGATGACTATAATGTTTGAAAGAAGTAGAAATCGATCGAATAGAAAACTTGGGTTGATGCAGGAGCACACACAGTGGGTGTGTTGCACTGTTCTTCATTCGTGAGCAAGCTCTACAACTTCAGCAGCACTGTCCAGACGAACCCTAAGATTTGGTCTATGTTGAAGTACTTTCATTGTGTTCAACATCGTCTGCGATGTTTGTTTGTATACATATTATTTACATTGTGCATGTGCAAGACAAACATAGTGGAGAATCAATTCAGCTATCGTTTCAATCAAGCTACAAGTGCCTTCTAGAAATAAAAATCTCACAATATTGCTTAACTTTTCATGCTTGGATGATCCTGTATAAATGTGTGAAAATTATACATGAAAAGTTTAAATGGGATGAAGAGTATAAATGTGATGGCACAGTCCATGCAAAGCATTTCTTTTCACAATATTGCTTAACTTTTCATAGTTCAATGATCCTGTATAAATGTGTGAAAAAAATCGCAATATTACTTAACTTTTAATGGTGGAATGAAGATTATAAATGCGATGGCGCAGTGCATGCACAGCATCACATACACTTTCTTCATTTTTATTATTAATTTTTTTTTTGATGTTGGGATGAAGAGTATAAATGTGATTACACATTGCATGCAAAGCATCATAAGCACTTTCTTTTTATTATTATTAAAAAAATTGTAAGATAGTGAAATCAATTCAACTATCATTTCAATCAAGTTACAAGAGCCTTCCAGAAATAAAAATTTCACAATATTCAACTTTTCATAGTTGGATGATCCTGTATAAATGTGTGAAAAAACTCGCAATATTACTTAACTTTTCATGGTAGAATGAAGATTATAAATGCGACGGCACAGTGTATGCAAAGCATCATATACACTTTCTTCTTTTTTATTATTAAAATTTTTTTAAGATAGTGAAATCAATTCAACTATCGTTTCAATCAAGCTACAAGTGCATTCCATAAATAAAAATCTCACAATATTGCTTAATTTTATGGTTGGATGATCCTATATAAATGTGTTTGAATTTTCATGGTGGGATGCAGAGTATGAATGTGACCACAAAGCGCATGCAAAGCATCATAGGCACTTTCATTTTTTTATTATTAAAAAAATTGTAAGATACTGAAAGAGTGTTTTGTTCTTAGTGAATCTATGGCAATGGCAATTTTGAAATGTACATTCAATATCTGTATATCATTTTGATTCATTTTAATTGTATAGGGATATTTTTATCTTGATTTATGATTTTGGTGGTATATGGATACAAATTTTGTTATATTATTATATTTGGAGTGCTTTTAAACTATTTAACATTGTTTTTTTAAATTTCAGTTAAAGTTTTGGTTGTATATGGATACAAATTATATTATATTATTATATTTAGAGTTAGTTTGAACTATTTAGCATTGTTTTTTAAATTTTAAATTTGAATAGTTAAAGTAGTTGTAAGTTCATAAGTCAATAAATACAATCATAAATATTAAGTTTACAAATATTAAGTTTACGAATTAGCAAATATGAAATTTATGAATGAATAAAGGGATTTTTTTTATCTTTGTTCAATTTGGTTTGAGTAATGTGGATGGTTTTGGATTATAAACCTCATGCATAGGCCCTATAAATGGAATGGAGGTTGTAGAGCTTGGTCAATTTATAAGAAATAGTGAAGATTTATTATGGTAGTTAATTTCACTAGAAATTTATTATTGTGATGTATTTCTATTTGTTTTCAATTGAATTGTAGACTATAGAATTTGTGATTGTGGAGAAATACGACACTACATGTCAGACATTATAGGGACCGTGATCTCACTCCATCAAGTGATATTGGAGAAATTATATTTTTGAGGGATTGAGGCAATTCCAATCATGAGAAGAAGAAGTGTGGATGACTCAAATGAGGGTGTGATGTTGGATAGAGTTATCTGAATGGGTGAATGAAGCATGCCTCTAGTGGTAGGATTGAGTAGATGTTGCAAGAGGAAATACAACTCTAATCTTGAATAACACTAGGTAGAGGTTGTGGAGAATGGGGGATTGGAGAAAATAAATTGCAAGACCAAATGGAAATGGAGACATTGGAATTTTCTAGGCATGTACCTCTGAAACACTAATGGAGTGGATAAAAAGTATGCCAAAATATTTTCAGTGCTATGAGATTAAATATCCCCACATAATGAAAATTGCTTGTAAAAAATTGAACACCTATGCATATGACAATGGCTAAAGAGGAACAAAAAATATGCACATTAAGATGGTTGATTAGAACCCTAACATTAACTTTTAATATTATTATATATATTAATTAAATATAAAGGAATTAGTTTTAATATTATTATATATTAGATGAAGTAGTCAACATTTAGCCAAATGACTTGTGTTCATAGGTTAAGTAGTAGTGTTGTAGATTATGTGATTTCAGATATCCTCCATTACAACTAAATAACAAATTTTGACCTTTTAAATAACAAGGAGGTTTAACCCTAACTCTAAACTTTGTCTTCGACAAAAAACCCCTTATGATAAATTGATAACCAAAGACACTATTTTTTTTTGAAAAAAATAAAGTTGATCTCTTCTTAAAGAATTTAAACACTAAATTAGGTATTTCTAAATGTTCCAATGGGATGAACACCACATCGTCGCAATGTGATGTATGCAACCCAGTGTGCCAATGTGACAAACATAAAACAATGTTGAAATGAGAGAAACATTTCCCGACGTCACAATGTCACAAACATAACCCACTTTTGAACTGTGACAAACCTATTCCAACACCATAATCTGAGAAACAAAAACCCTTCATCATAATGTGAGAAACAAACATTTCCTAACATTGTAATCTGCCAAACTTTTCGTAACGTTGCAATGTGCCAAACATTTCCTAGTGTCGCATTGTGACAAACATTTCCTAACGTCGTAAAGTGACAAACATTTCCTAACGTCACATTGTGGCAAACATTTCCTAACATCGCAAAGTGACAAACATTTTCTAACGTCGCAATGTATCAAACATAGTAATGTTGCAATCTATCAAACATAGTAATGTTGCAATCTATCAAACATAGTAATGTCACAATAAGGGACGAACATATAACGTTGCAATGCAATGAATATATTAACGTCACAATCTCACAAACATAGTAATGTTGAAATCTACCAGTGAGATCGGAAGAG
>CBVK0100692280.1:0-11174 GCA_900067695.1 Picea abies | reverse complement strand
TTTCATTTATTATCTTGGTTAGATCTAAAAGGAAGTCAGTGTCCATGTTAAGCACTTTTCTGTCTTGGCCTTAGGAGTCTAGAGACCAAGAGGGAATCCACTTATCCGCAGGAGGATTCACCTACAACAAAGATTAACGTCACACATTGTGATGTTACATCGAGCATAGTGGGGGGGTTGGTATCCTCCTCCTTCTTGGAGGTTTGGGGCGGAGCCCCCAAATTTCTTTGGGCAGTTTTTTGCGTCCATTTTGGGTGGTTTTGGCACATGGTTTTTTTCATTTTGGTACATGGTTTTTTGGCCTATGGTTTTCTAATTCTGGTTCAAGAATTAAGGTTTTTTTTCTAATCCGGGTCAATGGATTATGGATTTTGGATGCCATGGGATCCTATATATTTTATTGTAATGGTGAAGTTAATACAATGAGAGTTAGAGGCGTGGCTCTAAACATTCACTAGTTTTCTCGGTTAAGGGTTTCCATGGTAAATTTTTCAGTACTATGTGTGATTGCTATTGTTTTCTTTCTGTTTTATAAAGAATATGTATGTGTATCGATATATTGTAAAGGTTTAAACTTACATTTGGTATCAGAGCAGTTATTGGCTTCAGAGGGATTCCTTTGTTGCTAAGGGTTTGATTATATTAGGTCTATGATAAGCTTGATTTCAATGGGATCTCCATGGTGGTGATTCTTCTAGTGAAAGAAAATGGCAAGAAATTCTAAAATTGAGATCCAGAAATTTAATAGACAAATATTTGAGCCTTAAAAGATAAAGATGGAGGGTCTTATGGTATATAAAGAACAATGGGTTGTTGCAGATCCTGATATTTCACTTATGGCTATGTCGACGAAATACTGGATGAAGTTGGATAGGAAGGAAAATAGCACATTCTAGTTGTGTCTTTCAGATTCAATGTTATTGAATGTCTCGGGAGAATCTACAACCAAGGCATTATGGGATAATTTAGGGGCTTTGTATTAGTATATGCCCCTGGTAAATAATTTTTTCCTTCGAAAGAAGCTATACCTCTTGAGCATGAACGATGGAGACTCGGTGACAGAGCATCTAAATGCCTTCAATATTGTGGCAATTTAGTTGTTGTATGTGGATATTCAAATTTCAGATGAAGATAAGTGCATTATTTTACTGTGTTCATTGCCAGATTTGTGGGATAGTCTAGTTGTAGCTATTGGTAGTAATGCAACTAAATTAAATTTTGATGATATGGTTTCATCCTTGTTATTGGAAGAAATGAGGAGGAAAACCATGGATATCCAGAGCATGAATTCCTTATTTGTAAGAGGACATACCTTGGATAGATATAAAAATAAATCCTTGAGTGGGAGATATAAATCTAGAGGTAGATCTAAATCTCCATGAAAATCCTTAAAGAAATGATAGAAATGTGGTAAAGTTGGGCATTTAAAGAAGTATTGCAGATAAAAAATTGTTGATAGAGGGAAGGTATTTGATGATGTTCCTTGAACATAAGGGAAAACCTCCTCAAAAGGAGGGGATGTGTACCTGGCTTCTTCAAGCAAACATGCAAATCATGATGTATGAATGATTGATTCAGGTTCTTCTTTTCATATGACCCCCCGCAGGCAATGGATCTGTGAATATGAAAGGTATAACAAAGGTGACGTTTTCCTAGGAGATGAATCAACATATAGAATCACAGGCTGTGGAAAGGTCAAGTTGTAGCTCAAGGACGGAAGGATTAGAACACTCCTTGGGTTTTTTTACATTCCAAAGTTGGCTGGAAACTTGATATATGTAAGTAAGATGAGTGACACAAGTGTACACACTATGTTAAAAAAGGAAACCTATAAAATGGTTCGAGATAAATTGTGTTGATGAGGGGAGTTCAAATGAAACTCTATGCAAGTTGTTGGGAATCACAATCAATAATGGGTGTAACGATTTTATTGTTCCCGAAGGTGAAGAAGACAAAACCTGTATGCTATCTGGAGAAACACAGTGTTGTGGCATCAAAGACTGATACATATTGGAGAGAAGGGCCTTCGAGCACTACAGAGTAAAGGTATGTTTGAAGGGATATCTGATTTAAAATTATATTTTGATTTCTGTGAACATTGCATATATGGTAAATAGAATCAGGTAAGATTCTCATCTAGTGCTACAAGAGAAAAGGGTATCTTAGATTTAATACACAATGATGTGTTTGGATCTGTTCCTGTTCCATCACTAGGTAAATCTGTGTACTATGTTTCATTCAATGATGATTTCTTGAGGAATACATGGATTTTTTTTCCTTTGAAAGAAATCTGAGGTCTTTGGTAAATTTCAAGAGTTTAAGGCTCTTGTGGAGAATTAGACAAAGAAGAAAATAAAGGTGTTGATGACAGATGATGGTGGAGAGTTATGTGGGAATGAATTCGAGGAATGTTGTAAGAAGTGTGGTATAGAAAGAAAAAAGACTACTCCATATACACCTCAATAGAATGGGGTTGTAGAAATGATGAGTATGATGCTGATGGAAAAATCAAGGAGCATTCTCAATGGTGTTGGGTTAAGACATGAATTATGGGTAGAGATAGTGGGTACTTATTCCATGTTACTTGATAAATAGATCACCCTCATCAATGTTGGTGGAAAAAACTCCGCACAAGGCATGGAATAGTAAGAAACCTTCTCTTAAACATCTTAGAGTGTTTGGTTGTGATGCTTAAGTACACGTTCCAAAAGAAAATAAGAATAATCTAGACAAAAAAATAAAATGTGTATCTTTATAGGTTATAAAGATGGTGTAAAAGGATATAAACTTTGGAGCCTAGAAAGTAAGAAGGTTGTCTATAGTTGATATGTTTTCTTTAGAGATGTTAAAGATGTTTCCAAATAGGAATTCCTACCAAAATAAAAAGAACCAGAGACAATAGAATTTGAGTTGGAGGACGAATCATCTTAATCGACAGAAGAACATGAATAATAATAAGAATAACCTCATACTCCAATATTGAGGAGATCAATTTAGGAAAGAAGAAAACCAAAAAGGTATACTCCACCCAATTTATGTTCTAGTTTTTCTTTGTCTATTACTGATGATGATCCCATAACTGTTAGGAAGGCAACGAATTTAGAGGATGGTAAAGTCTAGAATAAATCCATGGTTGAACAAATGGCTTCCTTGGATAAAAAAGAGGCATGGGATCTAGTTGAGTTTCCAATTGGAAGAAACCTTGTTGGTAGAAAATAGGTGTTTAAGAAGAAGTTGAATGAAAAAGGTAAAGTGGATACATATAAATATTTCCTAGTAGATAAGGGATATTCCCAGGTAGAGGGAATATATTTTGGTGAACTTTTTTCTCCTGTTGCTAAATTGACTTCTATTACATTTATTTTTTTGGTTGTTTCTGATTTTGATCTTGAAGTAGAACAGATGGATGAAAAGAAAAAATTCCTGCATGGGGATATTGAAGAATAACTCCATATGAAACAACCAAAAGGTTTTATAGTGTATGGTAAGAAAGAGATGCTTTTCAAGCTAAAAAGTCCCTGTGTGGGTTAAAGCAATCTCCAAGGAAGTGGTATCAAATGTTTGATACTTGGTTTCACAAGGAGCAAAGCTGATCACTGTGTGTATTTCAAATGATTTGGTGACCATTTTATTTATGTGGTTTTGTATGTTGATGATATGTTGCTATTTGGAAATAACAAGGAAATAATCAAGGAGGTAAAAACATAGTTTTCTTCTAATTTTGATATGAAATATCTTGGTGCCACAAATTTTAGTTTGGGAATGGAAATTAAAAGAGATTGAGAAAAGATGAAACTTTGGTTGAATAAGTGGAAATACATTGAGACAATATTGTAGAGGTTTAATATGCAAGAATGTAAATTGATCAAGCACCCTATTCTTGTAGGTGTGAAGTTATTTGTAGATCAGTGTCCCAAGACACAAGAAGAGGAAGAAGACATGTGTAGTGTTTTATGCCAGTGATATTGGAAGTTTGATGTATGAAATGGTCTGTACTATATCATACATTGCACATTTAGTGAGATTTTTGAGCAAGTATATGTCAAAAATAGGGAAGGAACATTAGGCAACTGCAAAGATGGTTTCCAGGTATTAGCGTGGCACTACATATTATGGAATTTTCTATCAAGGAAGACCTGGGGCAGACAAAGTGTTGGGCATATATGGATTTGTTGACATGGACTGGGTTGGGGATATTGATTGTAGAATATATACAAGTGGTTATGTGTTTAAATTATTTGAAGGAGAAATTAGTTGGATGAGCAATATACAATCTGTAGTGTCACTCTCAACTACATAAGCTGGATACATGGAAATTACTCATGAGAGTAAGGAATATGTATGGTTATAGAGGATATGTTCAAGTATTGGGATTGTGTAGCAATATGTAAGGTTAGATTGTGATAGTTAGAGTGCAATATTTCTGGCAAAGAACTTGTCTTATCATTCTAAGACAGATCACATTGATGTTCAATGTCACTTTGTGAGAGACATGGTTGAATACAATAAGGTGTTGTTGTTGAAGGTGGACACTTTGAAGAATATTTTATATTTATTGACAAAGTTTGTAAGCATTGAGAATTTCTCTTGGTGTAGAGAAGAAATGAGAATTGCTATCTTGAGTTTTTGATCATGTAATCCTTTCCCCCATGCATGCAAAGAAAACAAGTGGGAGAATGTTGGGTACGTGATATATTCTTTGCAATATTAGCACCACACATTGTTATTTTGTGTTGGATGTAGTGGGGGGGTTGGTATCCCCCCATTTCTTGGGGGTTTGGGGGCGGAACCCCCGAATTGTTTTTTAGGGTGGTTTTTATGTCTATTTTGGGTGGTTTTTGCACACGGGTTTCTGACCCATGGTTTTCTAATTCCAATAATGGAATTAGAGTTGTAATCTAATCCAGGTCAATGTATTAGGGATTTTGTATGATTTGGGATCCTATATATTGTATTATAACAATGAAGTTAATACATTGAGAGTTAGAGGCATGGATCTAAACATTTGATGGTTTTCCCGATGAAGGGTTTCTAGGGTAAATTTCTAAGTACTATGTTTGATTGCTATTGTTTTCTTTATGTTTTATAAATAATCTATATGTGTAATGCTATACTGTAAAGGTTTAAAACATACTTATATTAAGTGGGGTAAGTGATTCTATCTATTATTTGAATATACTATAATGTTATCAAGGTAGACCATGACACTTCAGTTGATTATCTCTCTGAAGCTATGTCCATGGCTCTAGAATTTATCAATCCAAAGGGAATTCCACGATCAATGAAAGTTCCCCATTTTGTATGAAATGTGGTTTTAACCCCGTTTGCTTATAAACCATCCAGATGTGAATATATATATATATATATATATATATATATATATATATATAGTATAAAATCTGTTCCATTGGAGGATTAAGGTAATTATCTTTCTATGAAGGTCAAAATTCAAAAAGTTAACGCACAATCAAATTTCCTCTGCATTGTTACAGATTGGCACTAGATTGGCCATGCAGGTAGAATGCTTAACTTTGAAGATAATCTTTGCATCCAATTTTTTTTTCAACAATTTTTAAATCAATGGTTCTAGCATTGGATACATCTTTCTTAATTTATGCTAGAATGGTTTAGAATCTTCTTTGATGGGAATGAAATGGTATATGATCATTGCATCATTCAAATCTTCATAGGTCCAAGCGAAGATACTCTTATACTACCTGAACAACCAAATGTATGATTTTTTTTCTATTTCCGAACAACATGTTCCAAGGTCGATAATCTTAGGACCCTTTTCCATGTGCAAATTAATCCGTGCATAATTCATAGTAGCACTATTTGTTTTGACATTCACCTATTTTTTGAATTTTCCTAGTAGGGAAAACAAATTTTCCAATGTTAGGACTCTTTTGGATATTGAATTTCACTTTAAATTTCTCATGCCATTATGAAAAATTTTCACATCTCTTGAATGCTTTTCATCATCAATGGTCTCTTTCTTAAAGGTGCCCAGACTAGTTCAAAATTGGATAATCTGTTGATCATCATTGAACACCTACAAATTAGTGACACTATTTTGAACTAAAAGCTTGAAAAGGAGTTCAACAGAGAATCCATTAGTAGGGAAATCATCTAATGGAGCAGCCTAGAAGCAACGTTAGCTAGAGATTTCATAGTTGCGCTCTTAGACTGAGGAATGGAATCAATATTAAAAGAATCAAATTCATTAATTAAGCTCCATACCTTAGACTAATAATTTTTCAAATGAGGCGAAAGACAACAAATGCATTTCTTCTACTACCTTGCTATTATTTCTAAATCACCAATTTTTTTTAAGAATTTTACATTCAAATCAATAGCCTTTGTAAGACATTGGAATAAAGACTCATACTTCATTGTCTTATTGGTGCATTTGAATTCGATTCTATAGGAAATAAGGGAGTGTATGTTCTGTGGATCAATCAATATGCAACTTGTGCCTACACCTTGTTAACCACAAGATTTTATTCGTATAG
This sequence comes from Picea abies, assembly GCA_900067695.1. Lineage (NCBI taxonomy): Eukaryota > Viridiplantae > Streptophyta > Pinopsida > Pinales > Pinaceae > Picea > Picea abies. The sequence continues at coordinate 4,662 of CBVK0100692280.1, read as the reverse complement.
ATCCATAGGGTTAAGAGCCAACATACATTATTTGGGATGGCGTTTAGAGACTTTCCTAGAGATTTAGCACTTGTATGAGCCAGATATTGGATCCCAACAGAGACATGTATAAAAATTGCATTGCGGTTGTGTTTGCTTCAGAGATATATCTAGAAAAGTTTCACATGGATTTGAGAGAAATGTCTATTTATAGAAGGCGACCCTACTTTTTAGGAGATCGTGACTAGAGACTCATTTGACAGTTTTGAGCATACAATATTGGTCCTTGCATGATATTGATTCCGATGACACTTTTTTTCAGGATCATGTAGGTACTTTCTATTTTTAGCAGGTTGAGATTCAAGCCTCATATCAAGATTCTGAGCATACAATATTGATCCTTGAGACATTATGAGTCTTTTGGAACTTTTCCAAGATGACTTATCAGTATTTCTATTTTTAGTAGGTAAAGCACTAGGGCTCACATGTCAATTCTGATTGCATATTTGGAATCCTCATGGAAAATCAAATTTGATGTGTATGATATCATTGACATGTGGTGGAATTATATTTTTAGCAGTGTCTATTTTTAGACATTTGACACATGGTGGGGTTCTAGTTATGCTAGATGTTTTTGGAAGTTTCCTATTTTTAGGGCCATAACTTTATTTTTAGTAAGGGCCGTCGCCTCCAAAGGTGACAAGTGGCAGGGTCAGATTCCAAGATTTGGCAGTGATGCAGTGTGACATGTGGTACCTGGGTGGCATGATTAATGAGGGGGTGCACTTTCCAAGGTTAAAATCAAATAATTAAGTTAATTAATCAAAATGGGGTGTGTGTATGAGGTGGAAAGTCTCATGGACATGACTAAGCAAATAAAGGATTAAGTCACCAATACTTTCTCTCACTCACCATAAATACCACTTTCCATGCATTAAAGTTCATTAAAAGCCTCTATTCCTAATTAATGTGCTTTGTCCCTATTAAATAGGGCACATTCTTCCTCCTTGACTAGCACGCGCTTCCTTATCCTAAAATTATCCTAGTAAATGTGCATTGTCCCTCTTATTTTCCTCTCCCATGCATCCTAACTCCTCTTTAAACCCCTAGTGCATTATTTCCCCTCTCATTATATTTTTTTTCTTCCCAAAGTGTGCCCTCACTCCTCCTCTTCTCCCACATGTGTGGCACATCCATTGACTCACACTCCACTCTATCTCCATGCATGAGCCATCTATCTTCTCCCTCTCCTAATCCCTATCACATGTCTGCAATATGACACCTCTTTTACTACATTCTCCTCATAGGTGGGGGCCTATTCTTCCATTCCTCATCCTCCAATGTGCCTTCTCCCTAAAAAATAGGGTGTAAACCTAATTGTATTCTCCCATTACTCATCCACATACACTAATAATACCACACATGGGAGTTAACTCCCTCTCCCACTCATTCTCCTTTCCCCATGTGTTTTTCTCACTCCTACTCTTCCCCTCATGAACTTACCTTCCCATTTTACTTCTCTTATGCACCCTCATGGTCTCTCTTGGTGAAGTGCACCCCTCATAGCTATATATTGGAGTGAGCTACATTGGTTTATGGTCGAGTTTTTGTAGCAACAACATTCATTTTTCTCTCTTTCTTCTCATTCTTATTAGACTAGCTACTCTTTCTTTGTGTGAATATATCATTGTACTGGTTTTGGACTTGTCTATTGTGGCACAATCAACCCTTTGGAAATCCTTTAATAAAGAAGTATTTTTTTTTCATTGAAACTTCCTTCTTTTCAGTATTGCGTTCTCTCTTTATGCATTGAATTAATAGTTCATTACCATTTATTGTGACAATTCTCTATCTTTCAAGTGGTTTTCCTCTTCTATTTATTTCATCTCTCTCACTCTAACATTGCAGGTTCCTTCCAAGAGAATTTAAACTATATTTTCCTGACACCTTGGTGGAGTGTTTACATGCTATCTAAGGAAAATTTGCTGCTATTTTTGTGTGATTTTTGTAGAAAATCAGATTCAAATCAACAACCTGATACCTAGGGACTCTCCCTTGAGGATGACACGCACCATCCCGAATGGAGAGGAGGTTTGATTGTGAAAATTTGGGGAATTCTCTCCTTGAATTAGCCACTTTTCCATCACTGGTTTACACACATATCAGATCTGATTGGAGGGTGAATAAGTGTGCTAACAAATTGGTGCCACTGCTAGGGAACACAAGCCTTGGTAACATGACATCCAATGAGTTTTTGATTTATTTTGATATATTTTTCTAAACTCACCTAGTGACTCCATAGGACACATGGGAGAATTCATAAGGGAACTTATGTAGATATTCCTGATTCAATCCCTCTCAAGGACTATTCCCATCATTCAATGAGCCAGAGAACCTATTCTAGAGTAGGTCTTTCATCACACTCACCACTAGTCCTACTCAGATAGTTGGTTCCATTGTTCGATCATAAGTCCAGGTATATCTTCTATTCACTACTACTACTAGTAGCACTATGGTAAATACTTCGACATATCATGTATCATCTACCTCTACCCCATCATCATCTGTTTCAATTGTTTCAAGTTCTAGTGCTTCAAGTTCTAGAATCACGACAGTCAATTTTACATGTACTTCTTATGCTCCTTTATACATAACTACAATTCAGGGTCAACCTCATCCCATTCCTACTACTTACTATGCTAAAAATCTCTCAAAATTCCAAGGGAATAATACCATGAATGCAAAGGATCACATGAACCAATTCCTGAAAGTATGCGATGACATGTCGATTGAGCATGAGGATGTGGCAAAGAAGATGTTCGTATCAAACTTGGAGGGTGAGGCACATGCATGGTAAAATGGGCTTCCAAAAAACTCCATCAATGGGTGGAATGTATTCATCACTAAGTTCTTAGAAACAAGGGGTGACGAACATGATACTTCTCTCTTACTCAAAAACTTTGCAAATATTAACAAGAAAGAGAATGAAACTGTCCTGGAATTTAAAACACATTTTTTTAAAGCTTATCATAAGATTCATGCTGCTATTATATATAATGCTTATTTTTATTTAATTTCTTATCTAGAGAAGTTTGATGGAATTTTGGGTGTGTTGATTGGGAAAAAGGAACCCCAAACTTTGGACACAGATTTCAACGAGGCAATAAAAACATAGAAGCATCTTTCATCTACCTTGAAGGTGCAAGTCCTCCTTTCACACTTGCTTGATCCATTGGATAGGAGGGCCTCACACTTCCATGTGCCACCACTACTAGAACCTAAAAAGGAGGAAGAGACAACCAAATATGTATCTTTTGGTTTACTGAATGACCTAAGTAACAAGGTAGTGAAGATTGAGAAAATTCTTCAGAGTCAATTTTTTATTACACCTCCAAATCCTTTTCAACATAAGAAACCCTTTTAGTATGCCAAGAAACCCGATGAGAATAAACCCCCAATGCAAACATCTGGAACCAACTACCTTGAATATGCATCATCTAGTATGTATTTCTGAGCATGTAGACTCCCTCACAATGAAGCATCATGCACTATCTTTGCCAAAGATATGTGCCTATTCTAATAGGAAGATAATCAGTCTAGAAAGAAAGAGCACACTCTCAAAGTTGTGGCTGAGTTTGATACCAATACCATAGATGAATCACACACTTTTCAAGTGTCAAATGCTAGTCAGGTAATACCTCATAGTGTTTTTTAGGTTGATCCTAATTATTGGAGATATTTGTAGGTGGACATGCAACCAATTCACATATGACCGATCACTTCAAATGACATCTAGAGGGAAAATGAAGTTGGTGCAGTTATGGTGGCCGATATTACCAAAAAATATGCATGCAAGGGTAAGGATCAAGTTCCTCCTTCATTTCCTAGAGGTGATATTTTCAAAACTCAGGTAAGTAAGAATGATCCTCCTTTGCTACCGCTTCTAGTTCAACCCGAGTCTTCTAGTTTTTCTTTGGAAAGTGAGGTTATGAAAATTAAAATTTCCATTCCTTTGAAAGATTTATTCACATGTTTGTCCATAGAGAAGGAATCAATATATTCATTGAAACCAAGGATGTAATAAACCACGCAAATGATAATCCCCAAGTATTCCTTTGTCTCAGTAGGCATATGAGTTCTCCTAATCGTTTTTACATTTCATTGCTAGTAAATGGTTTGATATTGAGAAATTGTATGTTAGATTCCAGATCATCGACTAACATTATGACTCTTGAAGTTATTCATGAGCTCAGATTAGAGATAACCAAACCATATTAGAATGTACAAGTAATGTATGTGAGGGAGGAGCCTTGTTGTAGAATCATCAAAGATCTTCAGGTATGTTTTCTTGCATTTCTGAAGAAAATGATAGTAATGGATGTTGTTGTCATTGTATTTCCTATGCATTGGGGCATGCTTCTTTTGAGGAAGTGGGTTGCTGATGTAGATGCAAGGGACACTATTAAGATGGATATATCCTATGCAGAAATTCTATTTTCCCCCGTGGAGAAGGTAATATTATATAGGGAACATAATATGCTACACAATGTTGAGGACCGATGTATTAGAGACAATGACTTGCTTTACCCGAATGTACTAGAACCATATGCACAAGAGACAAACTTAGGTGCATATTGTTAATATTATGGTAGCTGTGGGAGGTATTTACCCCCACGTGTGAAC
>CBVK0100692279.1:0-11174 GCA_900067695.1 Picea abies | reverse complement strand
CTATTAATTCACAAAGGGGTGAATTAGAGACATAAAGTTGACTTAGGAAAATTAACCCAAAGTGGGTTTGTGATTTAGATTTTTATGGGGAGATCTCAACCATCGATTAGATGGGAGATGAGATGATCTCCACCGTTGATTGTCTAGGTTTCCTTTTGGATGTCAAAGAGGGATGCAAAGGGTGAAGGAGGGCGCATTCTTCACTTGTTCATTTTCTTGTTGAGAGAGGAGATCTTGGAGGATGGGGATGAGGTCAGTTTTGTGAGGATGCTTGAGGGAGGTCACTTGCTTTCATTGATGGAGGCTTGGATCTACTTGCCTTGATTATTTATTGGAGCTATTCTACTATTGAGAGGGGTGCATTAGCTGTTGAGATTGATTCATACCTGGTAGGATATCTAGCCATCAGATTATAGTGAGATCAGTTTCAGAGGGAGGCCATCTACTAGAGATTCATTCCCATGGAGGGGTTTTCAAATTTGAGCTCACAGTTGGTAGTTGGAGCAGATTCAATGGTTCTGGCAGTTTTCATGAGGGGCACATCTGTTGATTTAGAGCTTGTATATTAGCTCAGTTGGAGTTTCTATTGTATCAAGTTTTTTCATATATTGTGTTTACTGTAACCCTTGTTCTGCTTTCCTCATATATACACACATATTCCAAACTAGTTTTCCTCGAGGGGTTTTTTTTCCAAGGTCATGTTGACCAAAAATACCCATGTCTACAAATGCATGTATTAGTCTCTTAGATCTATTTCATTTTCAGAAGTAAACGATGTTTAGGTGTGTTATGTTTATTTTGAGATGCATGTACTAATTTCTGGTGACAAGAAAAACAACATGCTAGAGCACCCAAAATTGAGAACATAACCGTAACAAATCAGCAAAAGACACTTGGACTGTTGGTTGTTATAAAACAACAGAAAACACTTTACCTGACAGAATAAACTTAGAGCCTTTCTTTGGTCAAAGACAAACCAATAAGGCAAGCTGATAGGACCTGGATTTTTCACATAAATATCATATCTAAAACATAATATGGCAGATATGAGGGTTTTTCATGAGAGTAGTAAATCCCGATAACACTAAATTTTTTCATTTATTCAAAGCTTCCTCTCTTATCTAAGAAGGGTGATTCTTCTAGAGACAATATAGATGTGTTTGGTCCATGCATAAGTTTTTTGAAAGAATAAATGAATGCATTATTTACTTCGTAAAAATGGTATGTAGTCCTTTGTTTCCATAGAGTCGGATACCACATACGAACATGGTTGAATTTATAATTGACTTGCTTAGATAAAAGAAATCCTTTGAAGACATGAAAGTATGTAACAGTGAAAATCAAGCATGAGGACATGTAGAATATTTTGTTCTTTCTAAAATTTTCCTACTGAAAATATAATTTGCTAGAGATAATATTTGCCCAATAAAATATTTATTTTTGATGAATTGAAAAGTACAAGATATATGGAGTGAGGATGATAACAATAACCATGGATTATTTCCTAATTGCTCTAGTGAATAACCATGCCTTTTCTCGATAGGGATTTTTTAATGAACTGAACTGAATGCTTGAAAGGTCCTCTTAAACATGGATGATTTTGGGGGATAAATTTCGCTCATGGGCTAATTTTCCATGTTTTTTCCAAAAAAAATATTCACTATTCTAAAAATTATTCTCCCAAATTCTATAGGATAAAATTATTTCACTTTAAAAATATCCAAAATTTTATACAAACTCTAAAAAATCCTTATAAATTTTAATATTTTTACAAAAATATTGCCAAACATTTATACAAAAATATTGCCAAACATTTATAGTTGGCATATGAAGGATTAGTAATAATTGCCAAGGTTTCTACATTTTAAAATAAATTTCCATCCTTAAAATCATCCCTGCTCTTGAGTAATTGTTGGGTCTTCAAGATATTATCATAGAAGCTCCAATCCTCCATTTTTTGTCTTCAAAAAGTCCCGTGATTCAGTTCCTTTGAAAATAATCATCGGATTTGGGAGTCTGAGCATCCTATTTAAGACTGAAGGAGCTAAGGAAATAGGAGACTCCCCTTGAAACTAAATTATTCCTTGATTTTTGTCAAATTTATCAATGCAACATGAAATCAATTCCTTGAAATCGTATACTTATGGAACACATTCTGCTAGGGAAATTACTAATGTACAAGTATGGTTTGAATTCTTCTTTGGAAGTGGTAGTGAAGAGTAATATCTATATGCCCTCAATTGGTGAAATCTTTGATATTCTCTTCCAAGTAGGTTGATTGTGTCTCCATATAAATGTTCCTTTATCTGAGTTGTCATACTTAATCAAGTTGACATATTAATGTTCAATTCTTTTCAAAATGTTATTTATAAAAAAAATATGTTTACCTTAACACACTCCGTGGCTCTTGAATCAAGGATCGTTAATACAAATTAAAATTGAAATTGAAGAGGAATTGCCTCGAGAAGATCACAATTAATAATGAATTTTAACACTTAACTAGTTTTAGTCATTTTCTGAAGATGTGTATTAAATGTACATTGGGGAACCTGATAAGATAAGACCTAGGTTACTATGGGGTGGTGGACAATTGATATGGAAAAATGGTGGGGCAAAAGGATCACATGGTCAAGGATAGTATATGGACGAGTGATGAAATCACCACGGACTCGCTGACCTGTGGTAAGACTTAAAGAATTTGACTAAGTGTTGAGAGATGACGATGTTATAGACAAGTGGGATAATGGAAGTATGGAGAAGAGTTGTAACATCCCGTGGATCTGCAGTAAGTCATGGAGAATTTGGCTAAGTATAATAAGTGTATTGGGACGATGGGCTCACAGGTATAGATGAGACTATCGAGAAAGTATCCTAGACCTGCAATGAATAATTTTCTAAGAGTTTCTAAGTATAAGTGCAAAACATAGGAGACATAAATCAATGGTGTATTTTGGGGGTCACAAAAGTTGAACAAGACTAGACAGTGCATTATGAACTTGCGATGATATAAAATATTTTCCAAGTATGGGAAGGGAATATACAAGAGAGATTTCAAAAAACATAACACATTTGAGAATAAAAAACTGGCTCCAATTGTGGGAAAAAAAACCCTTGTGGGTTACTGAGAATCCATAATATTGATTGTTGGGAAATGAATTCAGTTTGAGAAAAAGAAAAAGGAGAAAAAAGTCTTAAGAAATAACTATAGGGAAAGAAAAATATATACAGATTGTGACTGAGAATTTTTAAAACTTTTAAGGTGTTTCCCATTGAATGGAAACATCTCGACTATTCCTTTCATGTCTCTTAACAAATAATATTTCTACCCAAGAATATTTTCAACCATATAAGGGCCACTCCATAACTCTTTAAACTTTGTATGCAAGGATGGTTTTTCTTTTGCCTTATTCCATATTAACACCAACTGACCCTTTTAAAAATCCTTTATTGAAGGAATTTGATCAAAATGTCTTTTGATGGTATGTTGTCTTTGACTAATTTTTTTTAATGCCTCACTTCATTATTCTTCCAAATGCATCAATTGATCATACCTTCTCTATTGGGGGGAAACTCGTTCAACATCTTCTGCATTCATAGCGTAAGTCAGTAATTTAATTCCAAATGAATGGGAATTTTTGATTCCTTTCCATATACTAAGGTATATGATGGAAATACTGTACTGCCTTTTGGTCTAAGTCTACTAGCCCATAGTGCATTAATCAAATTTATATGAAAATTCCTCTGATTTACAATAATCGTCTTTTTGAGAATTTGGATCAATGTTTTATTGGTGGATTCAACCAAGTCATTATCTTGGGGATAATAATTTGATTATTGTCCCACGATGATACTATGTTCCCCATAGAACTTGGTGAATTTTGAACCAATGAATATTGATCCATTATCAATTATAAGTTTTTATGGAACTCCAAATCTTGACAAGATATCATCTTTGAGGCAGGTGATGAGTTCTTTAGAATCAACCTTTTTCGGAACTATAGCTTCTTGCCATTTTTTGAAATAATCAGTTGCAGTGAGAATGTGTGAATGACCTTTGCTAGATTTTGGATTGATTGGTTCAATAACATCTAATTCCCACCGTGTAAAAGGCTCTTCAATCATTATAGGATGCAATGGAATTGTTTCTTTATTCATCTTTCTTGAATTTTTTTGACAAGAAATGAATTTTCTAATCATTGAGTAAGAATATTTAAAAATGGTGGGCCAATAATAACCCACTCTCATAATTTATTGCGTTGTTGTTGTAGGTGCAAAGTTTCCACTGAAAATACCTTCATGAAACTCTTGTAGAACCTTTTGAACCTTTGTGGTTTCTATACATCTTAATAATATTGCATCAAATTTCTCCGAAACAATACTTCATCAACTAATACATATTGATTGGCCTTCATTTTCAATGATGTTCCTTCTTTTGAAGACATATCAATGGGAAATTGACTAGACTTCAGATAAAAGATTATTTTTTTGTACCATTATGATGTTGACAATGATGACCCTAATGAAATAGATACATCTGTGTTCATTGCATCAATTCTTGTCATTAACTTACATAATACTTGTCCCTTGAATTCCTTTAGAGGCTTGATTTCAATATCATACTCTTGGATTTTAGCAAGGCAATTCACCCATTTTCCTTTTCTAAGTTGTTGATTGAGAAATATATTTACTGGAGAGGTCGGGACATAAGCTATGACATGGGATGATAAAATATATGTCCTTAAATGTGATACTTCTTTAATCAGAAAGAGGGATTGATTTTCTATCTCTGACTATATTAGTTCATAATCATGTAATTTTTTTCCCATGAAACTGATTGGTAATTCTTCTCCCTTTGAATTTCTTTGTGAAAATATGTAAGCAACAATTTATTCTGAAGAAAATGAATATAATATGAAATATTTATCAAAATTTTGGTGAACACAAACTGGAGCAGTAGTGATTGCATGCTTTATTCTTGTAAATGTTGCTTGATTTTCCTTAGTCCATTCAATTTTTTGGTGTTTCTTCAACAATATGTTGATCAACTTTACAATTGTAGCATAGTCTAGGATGAATCTTCATACAAAGTTTATCTTCCCAAAGAAAGAATGAACTCCCCTTTTAGATGTTGGGGGAATCATATCATTAATGACCTTGGTTCTTTCTGGATCTATGTATATACCTTTCTTAATTAATATATGTCCCAAACATTTCCTTATGATATAGGAATTTATTAGGATTAAAATATATACCATACAATCTGCATCATTCAAAAAATTCTTTTAAATGTTTGATATGCTTCTTTCTTGATTTGGAATGAATAGTAAAACTGTCTTGATAGTAAGCCATAAACCTCCCAATCAAATATTTAAAAGCATGATCCATTTCTCTTTGGAAAGTTTCCCCAACATTATTTAATCCAAAAGGCATGTAAACATAAGCATAAGTTTCCCATGGTGTAACAAAATCAATCTTAGGTCTATCTTGCTCAGCAACAAGTACCTGGTTATATTCGAAAAAACCATCCAACATAGACATTAAGGCCAAACCAGTAACTTGTTGCAATAACATCTCCATGTTGGGGAGTGGGTAGTTATATTTGACGCTCTTTGTTTATATCTCTTAAGTAAACACAAAAATGAATTTTCCCACTCTTTTTTTGACCATAACAAGATTTGAGAGCCATTCTGAATGTCTGTTTGGAAAAATTATTCTAAACTTCTTCAACTTTTCCAATTCCAATTTTACTAAGGACTTCAACTTAGGATTTATCATTCTTAAATTTTTCTTAACATGATTCGATCCTTCTTTAAGTGGTATATTGTGCTAAAAAATGGACTTATCATACTACTTCAGATCATCATAAGTCCAAGAAAAAATATCATGAAATTCTTTGAACAAAGAAGTGTATTGATCAATTTCTTCCATTGTACAACTAGTACCAAGATTTATGTACTTGGGAGAATAATATGTACCCATGTTGATCTTTTGTGTCTCTTGAAATTTTTTGACAGATACTTCTTCTTTTAAATTTGGGATTTTTGTTTGAGAATCCCTTGTGAAAAGAGATTCCAAATTGACACAATATTTTGAGAAATTTACAATAGTTTGATCATCAAGGATTTTATAAGAATCACTTAAATTAGTGAGAAAATAAACAAAATGCTCATCATTTTTGAATACTTGTAGTAGTCTCGATTTTTAGGTACTGAAGGTATTGAAATTATTTTAACACGAAATGTATTTTTATTTTTGGAATCATATGAGTTGAAAAGAGATGCTTCAATTTCCAGTGAATCATCCTTTTGATTGCCATCTGAAGGAATGAAAGAGATATTGAATGAATTAAAAGAGTTCATGAGTTCACATGTTCTTTTTGCATAATTTCAGCTTTTCTTTCTTTATTTTATATTTCGTTTTGATATGATTTATGACCAATTCCAAGTCTCTCGTTACTACTAGATTTTCCACTTTCATCTGGAGTGAAAGAACCATTCCTTGTATTAATGCTTCATACTCTTCTTCGTTATTGGTACATGTAAATTCTAGTAGGATGGTGTGTGGATATATACTATACTAAAGGATTTTAAAAACAATTCCTATTCCATTTCTAGACTTACAAAGGCACCATAAAACAACATCTTCCAAAAACCCTAAAATTAATTTTCTTCCTCTTGATTTAGAGGGTTGATTTGTTCTGGACTGAGTACAACATAATTTACGATTCCAACATCAATGTAATTCTAAATTACTTTGTTCTCTCTCTTCTTGAAGGATATATGATTTCTGTTTTCTTAGGGGACCCTGGCCATTGTCACATATTTATTAGGAAGGATCACACAAATTCCATCATTCATAACATATCCTCCAACTAATGAACAACAATCCCTTCCTAATACAACACCATATGCTGGCGGTAATTACACTACTATAATAGTGAAAACTGTTGTGATGTGAGGTGTTGTAGTTATCTGTGCAAAAAAATCTTTTATTTCACCATAGGTTGGGACCCTTCTTGAATCAATAACATATATACTTTCCCCGGTCTCATAGTATTTTGTACATCCCATTTCCAGTCCTTCCATAACTAATAAGGGAATACTATTGTTGGTAGCTCCACTATAAGCCATAGAATTATGTAATGTAAAGTCATGATTTTCTATGGATATGTAGAATCATGGCACTTTACCCCTTTACCTGACTGATGAAATATTTTGTTGCTTCCTGGTATTTATGACAACAAATTCTATACTTGTATTTGAATCATCAAATATCTTCAAAATATGTTCTCTTTGTTGTAGTATCTCCACCACCTCTATCAAAGACAAGGTAATTCTAATTTTGGATAAATCATCAATCAGATTATAGTTCATTTGTAGTGGAGTCTTTTCCTGACTATAAACTTCTTGTTTCTTTGCAGATTCTGCAATATTTTCTTTCACTTTTTCTTTTTTTTTGTTCTTCCTTTGTTTTGAACTTATTCACTTGTGCTCTAGTATGGATGACATTATCTTGTGAATGGTTTGGATATGCTTTTTCATCAAAAAAGTAAAAGGATGATGAGCCTTTATCCATATGAAAAGACTCTAAAACTTCATCTTGGGTGACATCTGTTTCTTGAATATAATTTTCAAAGCTTTCTTCTTCCATAATCCCTTATAATACCACAACATTAGGAATTGGAACTATTGGTGCCCTGGGTCTATGTTCTTCATTTATATCATTTCTTACTCTTTTATGTTGTAATGGGAGTCTTGTATTTTTATTTGGTGGGAATTTGTTTTTTCCTCTTTTCATCCTAATGATTTCATTCTACATCTATCAAATGGTTCTGCTAATTTCATGATAAATTTCTATTTTCCGTCTTGTTTCCTAAGCAGTTGCTAGATCCTTTCTGACATTAGGGGAAGACCTTGGAGAATCCCTCCACCAGTCACTCAATTTTCAACACTTCTTGAAGTAAATGGTCCTTGATGTGATATAAGAAGTGTATTCATTTGTCTTTGTACTTTCCCAAGAATGATATCAAGATCAACATCAGTCTCCAACATAAATTCTTCCATCTTTGTTTCTTTTTGGATGGCTCCATATAAATCATTTATTTGTGAATATCTGATTGCACAATTTACATTTGCATGCATTTAATTCTTATCACATCCAAATATAATAAGATCATTTGGTCATCTCTCTTCTAGAATTTGATTCAAAGTCTTAAATAATTTTAAATTTAAATCTTTGATTCTTTCTCCCTTATTGAGATGGATTTGAGTACACTGAGTAAGAAACACATGGTATGGAATGGGAGGTGCATGCATAGTCATAAACCTATTCTCTAGGTCATCAAACAATCAGATTGATTGAGACGAGAGAGAAAGATACCATTCACAAGATGGACCTATCAAGGTATGAAGAAAGAATCCAACCATCACATCATTATGTTCAATTAAATGGATATCACAAACACTTAATATTTGATCCATGTGTCTCTTTGGATCCATGATTCCATCACCTGAAAAAACTAGTAGAACTCCTTGAGGGAGGGTCGATAATGTATGTTGTTCTCCTTACAAATTAATCGTGTTGGACCTAGCCCTTATTCTTGGAACTCTTTGTCTTTACTTTCTTTCTTCTCGATTCTCACAAATCTAATTTCTTTCTTCTCAATTCTCAAGAATCTCATTTCTTTATTATCGATCACCCATGATTAGGGTTCTTGTTATTTCAGATTTGAAACTTTCACCAACTTCATGAAGCTGAAGTTTCTTGTTCTTACTTATTTTTAGTGGACCTTTATAAGATTCCATTTTTTCTTGGATTCACACCCTTCTTCTTTGTCTCAATGCTATCTCTCTTTCTTCCTCCTGAGCAACGGTTCCCCAATATCTTTCGAGATCTTATCGAGTTTTTGTTGTTGTCACCAAATCATACAATTTATGTAGCACACTTGATTTCTGATTCTGACTTGTAATTGAGGTTGATTAGGTTTTGGTTGAGTCATTAAAATTCTAGTATATAAAACTAGCCTTTTGTTCTCCCTTGTATGGTCACCAAAAATGTTGATGTTCACAATCCCAACAACAACCTCATGAGGATAAAATCCACATGTGTTTTTATAGAGGTGGTACTCCTCCATTATAATATGAGAGATAAATCTTGTTGTATCTTGAGATATACTATTAAAATAGGAGAGTGCTAAACAACAAACACCAAAATCATTATTTCTTAAAAATAAAATATGAAAATATAGTTTAAAGTATAAGAGTATATTCACAAAGAAAAAGTTCTTGAGAGAAGGACTGAGAATATTTTACAGACTCAAATATAATATTTACATAATATTATACAAAGATAGGGAAACCATAATACATAATTAATAAATTCCTCACATCCATCACAACATAATAAGATTTGGCCACATTCATAAGACAAAGAAATATAAGTCCATGATGAAAATAATTTTAAAAGAGTATTGCAGTTAAACTAAAAGAGAATATGATAGGTACACTTAAAAAATATCAAACTTAGAAATTTGAAGTATGAAAAGTCATTAAAGTTGCACCTCAAAATAATTCTCTTGGGTATTAAAAAACAATAGTTTATTTTACATTAAAATTGAAATATTGTGTTCATCCAAATGGTCTGGGATGGGGCTCTTGTGGACCTTAAAAGAAAGTAGACTCGGATAGGACGTGGAAGAAGAAAAGTAAGACGGTCATATATCGGTTATGGGTTCTAAAAAAAATGAATAGACCCAACTAGATGATTTCTGAACAAGAAATATGAAGCATAGAAAATTACAAAAGTGATTTCTTTACTTATTGTGATGGAATTTCTCTCTCCTTATCTTCTTGTTGGTGTGTATTTTATATTCTCCTTTTATGGAACTGCTTGACCGGTTACAACTGCTTCTTCTTGATCTGATTCATTTATTTTAGTTAAGTCTTTGTTTAGCTAATTCTTGATGTATTCTCTCATTGGTTCCATGGTTATTTATTTCCTTATTTTTATGTCAAATAATTTCTTTTATAGATCTTTGAAGTCCATTGAAAGTTGGTGAAGGGTGTCCTCAATATATTCATTTGTATTTACATAACTAACCAACCAACCAATTTTCCACTTCTGTTTTTGAATACTCGTTCTAGTTGTTAAACTTTCCAGCTGATGTAGTCTTCAACGAGTCCAACTTTACTTCAAATTGTTCTTTTGACATAAGTATGAAATTTAATATTGGATGTGAGTCCTCCACATCTCTAGTTGATCCAACTAACTCTAATTTAATTAGTTTCAAATACAACTCCCTTCTTTTAAAACTTATAGTATCACACTCAAATAACATGTATTTCAAACTCTTTATTCTCTTTAACCAACAAGACTTGAGTTTTTTTATTTGGACCATAGAAGGTACGTCCTGTTCTTTCCTCTGGACTCACTAACACTTGAAACTTTTTCAGCAAAGGTGGAAATGACCCCTTTATAAAATTCTTCTCCATTTTCAAGATCAACCTTAAGGTATTATTTGAAATTTGTCATTCTTTATCCAAAGGAAACAAAACTCGTTGAAAATTCCCATGTCTTAAGAATAAAATACATTCTCTTCTAGATATTTTCTTTAACATACCTCCTAATAGAAACAAGTATACTTTATGTTCCCTTTATTCTAGAGCTAAATTCTGGTCTTCCCTCAAGACTTATCCAAGAATGTATTGTGGCAATTGGATTGGAAAATAGTGCTGGGGGCATTAAAGAACTTTATAATTATTTAATTCATTCCTTTAGAATGGCATTTTCATTCTCCATATCTCCAACAAACAATTTTAGGGATTCTCCTATAGATTCATAAATTTGTATAATTTTGGACAGTGGAACTCCATTAAAGTCAAGTTCCGAGTTCAATTTTCCTTAAAACTTCTTATTTTTGGAATTGATTTTCTCAATAATCGTTTTTATTGAGTTTTATTCAAACCTGGAACTGTGCACAGTCAAGGATTCCTCTTCAAACATGATTGGTTCTTGGGTGGATAATTCTAATCCAACTTCTCTACTCTCCTGTATTTTCTATTCTTCATCTGGAAATTCAATCTCTTCGATATTCACATCAAGCTCCATTTCTTCCAGAATGATCTCCTCTTCAGGTACGTCCTCACTTTATTCTTCCTTATTGATTCCTCTTTTCC
>CBVK0100692278.1:0-11174 GCA_900067695.1 Picea abies | reverse complement strand
GGTTAACTGTCATAGGAAACTAGGTTAGAATATAGGTTAGTTGCATTGTTTCTTCCTTTCAATAAGAATCAGTTTGATAATTAATGTTGCACCATGATTTGGATACCTAAATGTTGTTCGACTAACCCCTTGGTGGTGTAGTCATGAAAAGTTTGTAGAAAACCCATGAAAATGCATTTATCCAAAGTTTTCTAGGTGCATGTTTTGTCTGTGCCCTCACTTATTCTCCTATCATGTATCAATGGTCCAGATGATCGTTCCCATATCTATGGTGGGTAGATCATTCCAGACCCCCCCGACCGTTCTACCTTTAACGGAGGGGGGGGGAGGGTCTGAAATTGCTGATAAGACCCGCGCGCATCTGGACGGCCCAGGATAGAGCACGCAGATCTACAGTCAAAAGTGGATTACGGACCCCCCCATCCGTTCTGACTTTAATGAGAAGGGGGGGGGGTCCAGAATCGCTGATAAAAGGCATGCAAAGATCTGCGGCCATGAAACAAGCGCTCGGATCAATGGCTCAAATTATTTTTCAGACCCCCCTGACTGATCTGCTTTTAACTAAGGGGGTGGCGGTTTGGAATGGTATCTTTCCTCCGACAGGCCCTCTTTATACATGGAAAAGATCTAATGGCCCCGAGTCCCATCATCTCCTTCTATCTGACCAACTGTTGTCATCTCTGGACGTCACCGTCCACCTTCCCAAAATGGTCACATCCCATAACTGTTGTCATTTCTTCTGCCTCCATTCGTTCGTGGCAAGCCTCCTCACTATGTCCTTTATCTCTAATCGATAGCTGCCACATCACCTGTCCATATTCCCTCAGTCACCGTCACCTGCCATCTCAAATCCCAAATGATTCGTTGGCCATTTATTACTGGATAACCTATCTGTTATCCAGCTGACGTGTCTCCCGCGCACAATGGACACCCGTTTAATCAAAACTACCCCTCATTCTCCCTTTTCTCACCATTTACCACTTATGATCTCACTAGCTGCCACATCACCTGTCCATATTCCCTCAGTCACCGTCACCTGCCATCTCAAATCCCAAATGATTCGTTGGCCATTTATTACTGGATAACCTATCTGTTATCCAGCTGACGTGTCTCCCGCGCACAATGGACACCCGTTTAATCAAAACTACCCCTCATTCTCCCTTTTCTCACCATTTACCACTTATCACACCAGAGAGTTTTTACACCATTTACTCCTCTGTTATAGTCAGTTTCCCTCATCTACAGTCAGTCACCCCCACTAATGTTGTGTTTTATTGCAGGTACTATTGCAGAAATGGCGCCAAAGTCCAAACAAGCAGAAGGAGAGGAGAATTTGTTTCTCCCGCCTCCTGTCGACCTAGACAGGATCCCACTGGTCGACAAAGACTGATTAATCATAGATACAAAATGAGATTTTTATTTCTCATACCTTCAGTCGCGGCTCAGGGAAGTTTTCCTACACCAGCGTAATGAAATTGGTCTCTGGGAGTCCAATTGACCCCTCTACCTCTTCCCTTAGATCCACAATTTTCCCGAGTTCACTCTCATGTGTCAAGCCCACTATATTCCCGAGCAAAGAGCCATTGTCTCCTCGTCTAGAGAGATTCTTTTCCTCATCATGCCTGAATCCATAGACCAGATGATGCAAATCCCCTGAGCCGACTCTACATCTTCCTTCAACCTGGAAATTCTCACAGAATTATACCAGAAAATGACCTTCCTCCAAAGAGCTCAAATATTTGAGCTTTTCTTTCCCCCATCCGCTCAATTTCCCTCCACAAATCCTCCTTATCTATCTTCCATGTTCTCGACTAAAGGAAACTAGGTCATCTCATCCCTTTGTGCTTTGTTAAGATACTATTCTGATCAGTGGGTAGATGAACCGATTCTGGGTTTTCTATCCATCTTCTCTACCGATGAAAATCCCACCACCCAATTTGACTTCAGTACATTCTTGGCAGACAATATTCACGAATAGTTCATGAATTTCGGCACAGAAGACATGTTCATATACTCATCGATACTAGCATACTTGTTTGTCTTCTTCCAGGCAGATAAATTTGGCTTTTCCATGCAGAAGATGGATGAAGATGGTAGACCTCAGGCAGTCACAACATGAACCTCCTTGCTCAAGCACAACTCCATTGATTTTAGTTTCAAGGAGTTCATCGATCATTTCTACCACCCTGTGGTAAGTATGCTAAGTGGCAGGCACGAGCCTCGGATAAACGATGAAGTTCAGAGGATCCTCCACTTCTCGGATAACACAAAGACGAGTGATTGGTACTTCTATCAAGATTACACCGAAATCAGAGTATACAGGTGCGAGTTGGCACCATATAAGCTGCCCAAGTATCTCCCAGTCAGAATTTTTTCTTTAGAATATATAAGGCAGATAATAAATTTCGATGATATCCATTTTGTGTCATTGAAGAAAAAGCAAATACTTAGAATGAAGGGGCAGATTGGCTCCTTCATATGCAACAATCGGGGCACTGGGGAAGAAGCAGACAAGATGCTAAGGGAAATGAAGTTCTCCATGAGCTTCCCATGGCATTATGATCCATGTGGGATCATCTTAGAGATGAGGGTGAAGAACAAGAACATCCCATATGCTCATGAAGCTAAGCCTGAAGTAGAAAAATTTCCAAATCAGACAGTGTGGGAGCCTAACACATTGGTCGAAGTAGAACAACAAGATCCCCAGGTGACTTTGTCACAAACGACCATGCCACGGGTCCTAAAAGAGAAAACATTGAGGCAAGATTTATCTCCGCCAGTCACTGAGGTATCTTCTGAGGAATTCCAGAAGCATACCAAGAGGCCTAAGACTGTTGCATCTCCTGGCCTGACCGAGGAAAAAGAAGCCCTGTCTACTACAGTGACAAAAGTTGGTATTCCATCCTTCGGTTTGAGCCTCCATAAGGTCATTACCCCAGCATTTTCGAAGAAATCCACAGACTCCCCATTGAACACTCAGCCAGGCAAGGTAGGACCCAAGTTGAGAATTTTTGAAAAATATGAGCTGATCAAGAAAAGGAACCAGACCCTGACCAACAGTACTTGCACCCAGTTTTGGAAGTAGACGTAGACTACGCAACATAGGTTGCTATCGACATTCGACACCAAGAAGGGAAGAATGCATATGGCATTCCTCTAGGCACAGGTACCAGACCCCAAGGTGATCACTGACTATAAGACGACCACCTTCGAATTCCAAACGAAGGACATGCATCCGGCCGATCAGATGGATCTGCACAAGCAGACAGGGGAAATGGTTTTCTATATATTGGCGCATGCTTCCACTTCTATGTCCAAATTGCAGGTGTCCCTGAACAATGTTCAAACACAACTCAAGTTGGAGAAGATATCATCCTTTGCAAAGGAAAATAGGATCAAGACTTTGGAGGAGCTGGTCCTCAAGATCGGTTACGATCCTTCAAACATGAAAGCAGCTGAGGAAATGATAAAGAAGAAGAATGTTGACATAGCATCCTTGAGGAAACAACTGAAGCTCCCACCCACAGAGGATTCGCAGGCGAAGGAGATAGCAGAGAAAGAAGGAGAGAAAGATGAAATGCTCAAGCTGCTCATGGAGCATAATGGACAGCTTAAAGAAATGGAAGCTGAGATGGAGAAACTATTAAAAGAGAAAAAGCAATTGAAGCCAATGGAATTCATTCCATTGAGTGCTATTCCAATTTCAGGAGTGAGCACAACATCAATGACAGAAGTCCCATCTGCAACTCCATTGACATCCCAGGAGAAGACAACTGACCTGGCTAAGTCCATGGAAAAAATGAACCTGCAGGAAACAGAGATCAGCAAGCTAAAAAAGGAGATTGAGAACCTTTAGGAACTCAAATCTTCCTTTTAGACCAGCCTCTCCAAGGAAAAGCAGGTGATAGAGTAGCTCAAACAGGAGCTACAACAACTTTGGAAGCAAACAGTGGCAGGAAAGACTTTAGCCGAGGTTAAAGAGAGTGTATGGACATACATCACCAAGTCCATGAACGAGATATGGCCCATGATCCAAATCATGTTTGAGAAGAATGAATTGGTACAGAGAAGCAAACAAGCCATTGAGAAGATCATATTAGAATTGGGAGATATGCCAACACAGGCGAACGAGATCATCAAGTTCCTCAATTCTAAGGCTAGGGAAGAACTGGAAGAGCTGAAAATTGAATATAGAACAGAGACCATCCTTGAGGTCAAAAGAATTTTGACCAAGAGAGAATTAATGCTTCAGCTCGAAGAAAAGGTTTAGGCCATGGAACTAGGGGTATAAAGATTCTTTAGTAAGATTGAGGCTCTACAGAAGAAAGGTTTGCCTGGTCTGAAGGTAATCAATGATAAATTGATGACACTCCCAGACCAAAAGAAGAGATTGGCCAATGTGGCTAAGGATAGCTCAAAGTTTGCAGGAATTCAAGGGAGCATCACCGGTAAGGCATTTTTAGACCCTCTTCAGTGGGACATTGGTATCCAACACGAGATTCAATACATCTTCCTCACCAAGCCTACCTTCGAAAAGTACACAGAAATGGACGAAGTGTATCGAAGGCTACTCAAAGTCAACGTGCCCAGTCATCTCCGATGGGAGGAACTTTGTGATCTGATTGAGTAGCAGATGAGTTTTCCCAGTCTAGTCATTTGTCCAGTCATATGAGGTCGTTCAGAGGCTTCATCAATGGCCCACCCAAAAATCAGCGTGCAGTTACACCACATCATCAAGCAGTTCCTAGATTTAGGAAATTTGTTAAGTTAGTTAGGCTAAAAATAGATTTAGCATGTCCTGGTCATTAATGATAGGAACGTTTGTAATTTGAGTTATAAATACTTCATCTTTCGAAGTATTGAGGGTGGTTGATCTTCACACCCTAACGCTATCAGACTTTAATATTTTTGAAGAGATCTTCCATTAATAAAAAGGAGGCACTTTTATAGCATTCTTGCATGTATTCACTAGTGATGTTTTTCTCTCTAAGTTGAATGTTATTCTCGCTTTGTTATCATAATATTTTCTGAAAATAATATTTAAGAGTAACAAATGTAGCAGGATTTATCTCGTATACCCTATTTCTGACTCGAAAGATCTTATTGTTTTATCTTCTGGTGTTTTCAATAAAGAAATTCTTAACTGCTTCTTTGTTGAAATTATCTTTCTCATCTTTCTGTTGTTCAACATTTATGCTATTAAAGAATCCATTGATTATATTATCTTGCCCTGTGAAAGTTTTCCTTTTCATTTTTGATGCAGGAGCATCTCTCCATGCATCCAGCCAGCTACGTCAGTGTACATGCATTCATATGCAAAAAGGGAGGTGTAGCCTCATTTCAAAATTGAATTGAATGTAATTTAATGTCTTAGGCTGGTGAGCCATAGCAGTCGTGCCTTTGTGCAGGTAGTAGATAGGATCGGCTTTAATGCCAGGAATGGCTAAGATCCAGATCCGATCCTAGACTAGACAACCATTTATTGTAATTGATTGTAATTAATTAGAGTAGGTGAACCTGGAGGAATGAGCCTCAGGTAAAAGAGATCTTGATATCTCATATTGACTTAGTCGAGTTAGGTGGTAGAAGGAGAGAGCTAGAGAGAGCTCGAGGAACACCATTGTAAAATACAAGCATTTGCCATTATTAATATAATAGAGCAGTTTTTCTTGCATTATTCTCTCTTATATGTATGTCTGTGTGTGTTCCATATATATGCTGTGAATGTATGTTATAAGGTGCATTCTGCAGGAGTTCGTTGGATTTCAGGTTGAAGGTCTTTGAGGCTTCACACCAGGAGGGTTTGACGAAACGTTGAGGTTCTGATAGCCGGTGCATAGAGGATGCACTTCTGAACTCTGTGGAGTCAGATAGAGATGTGCTGAGGCACAAGACTGAAATCATCAACTCAAGGAAAAAAAAGACCCGTGAGGTTACTAAACACCTCAAGGGGCAAGACTGTGTAGTTGAACACGATTGCATACAGAATCACTGAGGATTCTATTGGAGCTCTGCCAGGTGGGCATCGAGCATAAGCACGAGGTGCAGAAGGAAGAACTCCGTTGAGAGTTGAAGATAGAAGTCAGAAGCTCTGAGGAGTTATGAGAAGCTCTGCCAGGTGGGCATTGAGCATGTGTGTGTAAGGATTGCACAAAAGAAGGAACTCTGCTGGGAGTTCAGAAGAGACAAAATCACTGAGGATTATGTAAGAGCTCTGCTAGGGGCATTGAGCAAGTGCAAAGGAGTGCACAGAAGGAACCCAGAATTACTGAACATTCTGTGCGAGAAGATACTCCGCCAGGAGGGTGTTGAGAAAGTGTGCAGATAGGCATGGAAGGGGAAGAGAACTCTTTGAGTTCGGTTTTGTGAAGGGAGAGTCTACTGAAGGATCTATAATGGGTTACTGCATACCCCGAAGAACTCAAGAAGAGGTTTGAGAAGAAGGATAGCCAGGAGGACATCCTATTCATTCTCCGTTTGAGGGAGAATAAGGATAGAAATCCCAAGGGGTCTGAGTATTTATGCAAGCTCAGGAGAGATAGTGCGTTGTGTGCACGAGAAAGACTCTCCAGAGGTGTAAAAGTCAAAAGAATCCTTTGAGGATTCAAATGGAGACAAGAAGCTCAGGAAGGGCGGAATTTGTGCATGCATGGAGAGGCTCAAGTTTGTGGAGCTCGTAGAGGAGATGAAGCAAAGGTAGAGGCCTTTGAAAAGACAAATTCTTCCAAGATCGGGAAGAAGTGCACACGGGTTAACCTCAGGAGGAGGAATGCACAGGACAGAGGATCTGAGCCATTATATTTGGAGAAGAAATCTCGATAGCCGTTGGATCTAAGGAAGTTGCACAGGATTTAAGACTAGCGATCAGATAAGGAGTCAGGGAGTCATCGGGACTTGACTCATCGGAAAATTATGGTTTCTGTGATCATGAAACTCTGGAAGAAAGAAATCGCGATCCGCGATTTCCCGGAAGGATCTCAGCTGTTAATATCAGTGAGACACGTGTCAAGGAGCAGGGGAGTCAGTGGAGCTTGGCTCATCGAAGAATCGAGACTTCCAGAGCCAAGAGGCTTGTGCACGAATTCACGATTAGTGAATTCCCGAAAGGATTAAAGGACCGTCGTGGAGGACAAGTGTTGGAAGATTAGCCCTTGTAGGGGGTCGACGACAAGTGGCATCGACATATCGTGAACTCAGAGGTTCGCGAGTTGGAGCTGTAAAGATTTGAGCCAAACGTTGCGAGGTCGCGAGGGGCAATACCTTGGCAAACCACTGATCAACATGTGGGACCCCAGAGTATGTGGAAATACAGGTGGCAGAGATCTAAGGATCTCAGAAACTCGGAAGCTTGCGGGGTGAGAACCCAACCATTGGGCACTCAGAGTCATGAGGGAGCGAGGTCACGAGTGTCAGCACCTCGAACCCTGGGAGTTGATGGGAAAGTCATTCAAGATCATGCGTAACGAAGTCACGAGGGGATGAGAGAGTGATAGCATGAAAATTCCTGAGAGAAGTAACAGGTGTGGATGAGTCAAGTCACACGTGTGCTGCAGAGTTTCGACACCTCGGACATTGGAGGTTGGAGAACCACAAGGTTGGTATTGCGAGTAGCGAGGGCACGAGCAGCGAAATCCATCAAAGGAAGAGTCAGCGAGTTGACTACCCTCGGGTCTTGGGGATCTGAGAATCCAAGGTATAATCTTTGGACTTGGGGAGGCATGAATTTCAATCCCCCGAGAGGTTAAGGAAGGGGATCGCGTGAAGGAGAGAATCTGTGGGTAGGAAGATTCCCAATAGGGAATTAGAAGAACCATTAAGTTCTTCGAGCTGAGGAGAGAGGAAGGTCCTGGAAAAGTGCTCATGCTCTGAGGAGTGTAGGTTGCGTCAGAGTGGTATCAGAGTGGTAACTTCATCTGTATATTTCAGGTGAAGAGAAAGGAGAGTAGAAAGAAGACAAATCACTAGAGGACTCTGTAATGATTGTTTGCAGGAAGGGAGCAATCAAGGAGACAGTCAGCAAGACTGTAGGAAGATGAAGCTGGAACATGCAAGGATGTAGAGTGACAGCAATAGATCTGCCAGAGAGACAGATAGATACAGTAAGATGGCTACTGAAGGCCATAAGCATGTTGAAAAGAAGAGCCCAAAGATGATGAACGCAACAGAAATGGATAAAGAGCTCGCTGACATAAAGCGAGAGATGGAGGAGATCGAGATGAAGATGCGGCAAAATAAAAAGCAGAGATGGGTATATGAATGGCCCATGCAGATGCCAGAGGTGAAATGGCTAGTCAGGGAGATGATGGTCAAAAGACAACAGAGGCTATTAAGGAGATGGATGAGGTATGCGAAAACCCTTAGGCCCATAGAAAAGGAGGAGATGGTTTAGGTATGCAAACCAAAGACTGGGAGAGGTCTCGATGATGATGAAGAGGATGAATTAGGATCATCTGAGGATCTGAAGGACTGCCAGGAGAGCAGGGAAGAAATTCTAGATTGCCAGGAGGGCAACAAGATAAGTTCAACTGAAGATCTCACGGACTATCATGAGGACAGTGAAGGAATTTTGCATTGCCAGCTGGGCAATGATCAGAGGTTACTGCGGGATCTTGAAGACTACCAGGAAGGCAGCAGAAGCATTGAAGACTGCCATGAAGGCAGCAGAAGCGTATTGAACTGCCATATGGGAAAAAATGAACATTCGAGACTGTCTAAAAGTCTCGCGGACTCAGAGGAGAGTTCAATTTAGCCAGGAGTGTTGATGAAGATGGGATCGGTTGATCTCATGGTCCGCCAGGGAAGTAGCAGCGAAAGCATCCCATATTGCCAGGTGGGCAGGGATGAGCAGATGAGACTATCTGTGGGTATCAGAAACTCTGAAGTGAGTCAGATTCAGCCATAGAAGCTAACATAACTCATAATGGATCAACAGATGCAACTGACAGAAGAAGATCAGAATGATGTTCTGATGATTGGGGGAATTGAAATATTCCTACCATTTGCCCAGGAGGAGGCAGAAGGTTCTATTGCAGATGATACAACAACAACAGGGGAACAGTCAGCTATGACTGTCAGGAAAGAGGAAGATTTGGAGCAGACTTTGGGAGCTGCGCAAGAAGATCTTGAAAAAAGTGAGCATCCTGAGGAAGGGATCAATGCATTCAACGATGAAGCTAAAGAGACTGCAACGTGGGAGTTTGTAGTAGGAGTAGAAGCAGAAAACGAGCATTCTGAGGAATGGCTCAACATTTTTCAGCCATGAAGTTGAAAAGACTGCAACAGGGAAAGTTGTAGAAGCAGAGGAAGAAGAAGTAGACAACATTTGCTTTGCTAATCTATGGGAGCAGGTTGAATCCCTGGAGGAAAGGGTGAAAGTGTAGGGCATGCACATCCAACAGGTAAAGTTGGAAATGGATGTAGAAGACATGAAAGGTCATGGTGATCTTCTCATGTGCAAAAAATTTTTGCAGCTAAGGAGACTACATGAGAAGAACCAACCACTGGAGCAGCTGGATAAGGTGATCATGGAGATGATGCAGCTGATGTTGAAGTCAACAGAAATTACCAGCGAGGAGAAGCTGAGCAGAAGGAAAAAAGTAGCAGCAGCAGCAGCAGAATGGAGCAGATGGGAACCTCCAAAGATTTATTTGGGATCCAAGAGGGCTTCCAAACAGCTACAGGGGAAGCTCATGAGCAGGAGCTCATGATTTTTTGCAGCTGTGGATTATGATGAAGGAGCATCTCTCCATGCATCCAACCAACTACGTCAGCGCAGATGCATTCATATGCCAAAAGGGAGGCGTAGCCTCATTTCAAAATTGAATTGAATGCAATTTAATGTCTTAGGCTGGTGAGCCATAGAATCCATCCCTTTGTGCAGGCAGTAGATAGGATCAACTTTAATGCCAGGAATGGCTGAGATCCAGATCCGATCCTGGACTAGACAACCATTCATTGTAATTTATTGTAATTAATTAGAGTAGGTGAACCTGGAGGAATGAGCCTCAGGTAAAAGAGATCTTGATATCTCATATTGAGTTAGTCGAGTTAGGTGGTAGAAGGAGAGAGCTAGAGAGAGCTCGAGGAAAACCATTGTAAAATACAGACATTTTCCATTATTAATATAACAGAGCAGTTTTTGCTTCATTATTTTGTCTTATATGCATGTCTGTGTGTGTTCCATATATATGGTGTGAATGTATTTTATAAGGTGCATTCTGCAGGAGTTCATTGGATTTCAGGTTGAAGGTCTTTGAGGCTTCACACTAGGAGGGTGTGACGGAACGTTGAGGTTCTGATAGCCGATGCACAGAGGATGCACTTCTGAACTCTATGGAGTCAAATAGAGACGTGTTGAAGCACAAGACTGAAATCATCAAATCAAGGAAAAAAAATACCTGTGAGGTTACTGAACACCTCAGGGGGCAAGACTGTGTAGTTGAACACGATTGCAGACAGAATCACTGAGGATTATGTTGGAGCTCTGCCAGGTGGGCATCGAGTGTAAGAATGAGGTGAAGAAGGAAGAACTCCGTTGAGAGTTGAATATAGAAGTCAGAACCTCTGAGGAGTTCTGAGAAGCTCTACCAGGTGGGCATTGAGCGTGTGTGTGTAAGGAGTGCACAGAAGAAGGAACTCTGCTGGGAGTTCAGAAGAGACAGAATCACTGAGGATTCTGTAAGAGCTCTCCCAGGGGCATTGAGCAATTGCAAAGGAGTGCACAGAAGGAACCCATAATTACTGAACATTCTGTGGGAGAAGATACTCGGCCAGGAGGGTGTTCAGAAAGTGTGCAGATAGGCACGGAAGGGGAAGAGAACTCTTTGAGTTCGGTGTTTTGAAGGGAGAGTCTACTGAAGGATATCCACTGGATTACTGAATACCCCGAAGCACTCAAGAAGAGGTTTGAGCAGAAGGATAGCCAGGAGGACATCCTATTCATTCTCCATCTGAGGGAGAAGAAGGATAGAAATCCCAAGGGGTCTGAGTATTTATTAAAGCTCAGGACAGATAGTGCACTGTGTGCACGAGAAAGAGTCTGCAGATGTGCAGAAGTCAAAATAATCCTTTGAGGATTCAAATGGAGACAAGAAGCTTAGGAAGGGCAACGTTTGTGCATGCATGGTGAGGCTTAGGTTTGTGGAGCTTGCAGAGGAGATGAAGCAAAGGTAGAG
>CBVK0100692277.1:0-11174 GCA_900067695.1 Picea abies | reverse complement strand
ATAAATTATTATTCCCAAGGCTTAAGCCCCCTAGGCTTAACACTTAGCCCTTTTCTCACCTTCCAGCCCCTAATCCCTTGACATCTCTATGGATGCTTAGTCCCCCATCACTCATTCATCATGTTGGCCCGCACGCGGTGGTGTTTATATTTTATTAATGTGTTGCATACATACAGGTACAAAACTAGGTCCTTGGCCTACAACCCTTAGGCTCTCTGGCCTAATAAGCCCACCGACTTATACAAACTTGGCTCACCAGCCTATAACACATTTTTACAATTCATTTCATAAACCAGATTTACAAAGGGCTCGGTCTTGGGGACACTACATACACCATTGTGCATGCTACCTTCTCCATCACCTATACAACACTAACTTCACAAGAAGGCTCAACATTCAAATTACTCAACAACAACAATGCCTTCACAAGAAGGCTCAACATTCAGATTACTCAACAAGAGGAACAAATCAAATTACTCAGCTAGAGGATCCATACTCATGGTATGAGCCTATAAGTCATTTAATATATACAATTGTCAGACGTTTAATCTATGCAACTTTATTTGAAGAATACTTTGTTATGTTTTAAGTGCTTCAAACCTCATACTCTAATTGATGTTTCCTGTGAATGAGAATGGATTCATCCTGTATTTAAAATCAAAATTTGTTAATTATGGCAGTAACAATGTCGGTCCTACATTTGAATAATATTTGAATACCTTGGCATATGCACAATCACTTTGTTTGGAAAGAGTTTTATCAGAAAGACATAACCAAGCAAGCACATTTGTGAAGTTTTCAAAGTTTTATGAAGAACGACTAAAAACCTAAAGGTAGAACAAAGCAATTTGCAAGTAAACCAAAATGACAAAAAGTGACTCTTAATTATCCTTCCTCAAGCTCTCGTTATTGCTTTATTTTGTGCATAAAACCCCAAGGATTGATTCTCCATAAGACAAAACTTCTGCACCGAACCTAAATCAAACATGTAACCTATAATTAAATCGAACCTATCATAGATGATATGTCTTAACCAGAAATTGTATTTCTTTGGGTGCAACCAGTAATGCAAGGCGTGTTTGTTTGACAAACCTGTGAAGTATTTCTTTGGGCATAAACAGTAATTCATGGCAAGTAAAGGAACCTGCCACTACCAACGCGGGAGGCCATCACTATCCTAGTAATTTGATAGGTTTGAGATGAACTGGTTGCAATCAGGGAAGCGTGGATGACTTAGAGTTGGTGAGGACGACACCCAAAGGATTCACGAAGGAGTGGACATCGTTCATCAAAGAGGTCGTGGCATGAGAGAAGCTCCATGATCTGTCAAGGTTGTGGGATGACTTCGTTCAGGAGAAACTTCAGGATGAAGAGATGAATGGAGACATGGATAAGAATGATGATGATAACCTTTCTCTTGCCAGCCAAACAAAGAAGGGCAAGTTCAAGAAGTTTTTTAGTGGAGAGTCTACCTCTCAAAATGACAAGAAGAAGAAGGACACGAGAAAATTCAAGTGTTATGCATGTTGCAAGTTTAGGCATTATGAAGGACAATGTTCGAACAAGAAGAAGGGTGGAAATGATATGCAACTAGAGTTAGTTGCATCGACAAAGACTCAAGATGATTTTTCCAAGAGGTTTGAACAATCAAAGCTCTTACTTGTTTCCCAGACTTCTTTGGGAACCATATCAACTGGTGCATGGTTAATAGATAATGGAGCCACATGCCACATGACAGGAGCACTAGATTTGTTTGAGAGCTTCATAGAGTTTGACTAAGATATGTATGTGGAACTTGGTATGGGGACCAAGCATGCAGTAAAGGGATCTAGAACAATGCCATTATGGATGGAGTTAGGAGGTGTGTTGAGAGTGACGAATATTCTATGGGTGCTAGAACTCAAGAGGAGTGTGATTTCAGTCTCAACGATTGAGAAGAAGGTTTTGATGTATTGTTCCAAGAAGGACAGGTGTCGATCAAGCCCATAAGATCTTGCTTAGACACAACATTTGTTCTTGGAGTTAGAGAGATAAATTTGTATAGGCTAAAGGGCTAGCCTATGTGAGCAATGGTGAGAAACAACATAGTGACAAAGAACAAAGAGTAGGTAGCTATGAAGGTTGAGCAACTCAGAGGGAATCAACCTTTAGGTTGAGGTGGAAATGAGCAACTTTCCAAGTTTGTCTAGAAGAATTCATTATACTGGATTCTAGGAGCATGATCAAAGGAATTTTTTCAACGAAGGGTTTGAGTGACATGGCAAGGATAGATTTTGTTTCAAAGGGAGAAACCGGTGAGGTGGATTGAAAAGCAACCATGGTAGCAGATCTAATAGGGAAGACATGGCCACTTCTAGGAGGTAGAAGTACCTTCCTCATTAAGAGGGAGTGTTGGCGTATTTAGCACCGGACAAGTACTTCCACATAGACTCGGTATCTATCATGTGGAATTCGTCCTTGTAACCTCTCAGAAAACCTTAGGAAGTTCACTTTATGTGTTAATAATTAAAGTGAATGACCTTTTAATTAATGTGAGATTAATTAATTTAAATGCCTAAGTTCTTGACATTAGTAACTTAAGTGAGAGTTGATTAAGTCATATTCATTAGATATAAAGTGAATGTGAGATTAGATCTTAGTCGTTGATCACTTTGGGGGAGATCTAGGGTTTTGGATTTAGGGTTAACTCAATGTAATAAAAGGAAGCCTAGGTGAGAGGATGAGGCACACACACACATGGTGAGGAGATCTCAGTGAGTGGGTAAAGAGAGTTCATCCAAGTGTGAGTGGGAAGGGCTGAGGAAAGGTGCAAAGGGGCAACAAGGGAGATAACAGCCAAGTGGGATAGGTTATTCCTCTGATGGGCCATTAGTTTCCGTGGGGTACATAAATATGTATATTCATCCCTCTTGAATATAAAGATTCTTTTCTTGGAAAAAAAAAAAGAGATCAACCAAATGAATATTGGGAATGCTTGGAAATTCCAATCAGTATAAAGCAAAAATATAAATTATCCTTGTCATTAATTTCCAAATTCCAAAGACACATTCTCTATGGTCAAAAGCAAAGAGTAATTGTTTTCTCAAAGTTTTTTAGTTTATTCTTAAAAATAAAAGAAAAGCAAAGTCATGCTACAATATTTAGCACAAAAATTCTATTAATATTCCAAACATATGCACTTGAAATCATAAATACTTGAAAACTTAAATTCTATTAACAACATAGACATATGCACTTTAAAACTTAAATTATCTTAACTTTTTTAGGATCTTAAGAAATATCATAATATATATCAATTGATCAAGTTTTGAGCATTGGTTTAGGATGGTACTTACCTAGAGGTGGTATCTCAATTTCTATAAATAATGTCTAATAACTACATAAACAGTTTAGGATGGTACTTACCTAGCAGTGGTGTCTTGATTTCTATAAATAGTGTCTAATAAATTACATAAACAACATATCATTTGTTTCTATGCTAAGCATGGAAGCACTAAAAAAATAAAATAAAAACATGTGCTCAACTTATTAGTAGCTTGTTTTACAACGTTCCTCTTTCCACACACTCATGGGAATATATTAAACATTATAACTGAAAAGAAAATGGGAAGGATCAAGAATAGTACAAGAATTTAATTAGATAATTTTGGATAACTTCTAGAATCTAAACTATAGAATATTTTTAGGTGGAAACAAGAAACCACGAAAATGGGATCAATGGTTCATTCTATGCTCAAAAACCAGGATATGCAATGCTAATGATCTAAAGCTAATTATTGTATAAGACTTCAATTAGGCATAAGACCATGGGACTCTTTGGAAGTTTGTAAGAAAAAATGAAATGAGCAAACCCACGTGATCTTTTTGCAAGTAGAAAAGAACATACAGGTTCATCATCATCATCGACTAAGTGAATATTGAGAAACTTTGGAAATTCCAAATAGTAAACAATAAAAACCTAAATTATTGTTGTCATTACTTTTTTCCAAAAAAAAAACTTGATCAATTATATTAGATATATAATTTTTTACATCTTCAGAGATCGACATAGGAAATCCTGTAGGTACTTTCCATGACAAAGTTGTTCAAAAAAACTTCAGATTTTTACAAAAATTTATATACTATATGTTGTCCAAGTCCAAAAAAGCAAGTGAGCTAGAAAGAGGACCAAGCTAAGGTGTGGCTTGTCATACAGATTACATCCATTTCACAAGGAGATAGACAAAAATCCAAAAAAAAGGACCTTTGCCAACATTGAAACAGAGCTAGAAAAGATAGATGTGTTTCCTAGGACCCTCTGAGCCATTAAGCTAGTTGTAATAAGTGATTATGCCTTCAGGTTCTAGTGATGATTGCTTTGATAATGTGTTTGCCTCCTTGTTGTGATCCGTGTATATATGTTGGAGTTGATCTCATGAAAATCTTTAATTAAGTCAAGAATTTTTATCTTCCAGCCCTCGATTACACAAGCTTGTAATCTGCCTTTTTTTATAGTCACTCAATGACCACCTTTCAATTCCCTAGAACCTAGAGTTTTTGTGTTTGTAGGTGGTTTTCCAGTGTCAAAGTTGCCCAAACAGCCATAAGTTATGCTTTTGTGCTTTTTCCCACACCGCAGTTCATAACCCGTTTATAAACAATTGACTATGGTGTTTTTATTACACCCCCCCGCTCCACATTGTTTTCCATTAGCCCGAACAGCACCATCGAAACATGTAAGAGTGTTTCCAACGCATTGAGAGATCAAACATGCACGAGCTTGTATAGGCTTTTGGGAAACTTGTTTTCTTCACGAGCTTGTATAGGCTTTTGGGAAACTTGTTTTCTTCTAAGGGAGCCAGGATTTTTGGTAATCACTGAGAGGGAAGAAGGGGAAATATTCTCAAAAGTTGTAGAGTTCTTCTCCAACCAAGTATACCAACAGATAAGGTCCCGAAGATATGTAATCTCATATTTCTCTTTTGTACAGGATTTAAAACAATCCGACAACGAAGATCCTGTCCAAACACCTTTGAACTTCAGGATTGCATTTAATCTTGCCCAGATAGATTTAGTGAAAATGCAACTTATGAAGAGATGGCTTATGTTTTCATTTTCTCTCTTGCATAATGAACAGTGGTTTGGGCCTTCCTATCCTTTTTGTTGTAGGATGTCCCAAGTTAATATATTTTCCTTTGTTGCCAACCATATAAACAATTTTATTTTTAGTTGTACTTACCATTTCCATAGGTTTAGTCTCCAACCATCAATACTCGAGAAACCCTGTGTGGAAAGAAGAGCCATGTAAACGTTCTTTACAGTGAGGTACCCTAAATGGTCACCCCCTGTCCACATTAAATTTACATCATGATCTTGAATGGAATCACCTGAGCTAATGAGAGACAAACATAAAATTTCCCATTCTGTAACCAATGTTCCCGTCAGTCCTAGGTCCCCAACTCTGTACCAGCTAGTCGAAAGTTCACTTGGTTCAGTGATGTTTCTAGCCTGGGAGAGTACATAAATATTTTTCTGTATTAAAAATGAAACGAGCTCTTTAGAAATAAAAGGATGTGTCACCCATTCCCAAGATCTTGTCTCTACCAAGAGCAACAAGATGTCCCAAACCATGATTCCAACTAAGCCATTGAGTGATCAGGTGTATCGATTTTAGGAGGCCGATCCAGATTTTTGATACAGTTGACATGTTGAAAGTTGACGATCTAAGCCAATTTGTAATAGTGTTTGAAGGTAGATATTTATCTGTAATTACATCATGTCAAATGCCCTCTCTTTTTAAAACCCTCCAGAGTGTATTTGCTGCTAAAGATTTACTAAAGTGGAAAATATTACGAAAACCCCAACCTCCAAATTTCTTTGGTTTTTCCAGTGTGTCCCATCTTCACAGATGGTAATGAAAAGAGTCTATTTTTCCTCTCCAAAGGAAATTATACATTAAAATCCTAATCTTGTTTAAAATTGTGTTGGGGATGGTCACCAATGACATCCAATATATTGGCAGACTTAAAATTGTGTTGGGGATGGTCACCAACGACATCCAATATATTGGCAGACTTTCTAGAGTAGATTTCACTAAAATAAATCGTCCCCCCAAAGATAACCATCTCTACCACTAGAGGTCAATTTGTTTTCCATCTTTGACAACAACCATCTCCAGTCAACACTTTTTTGCAGCCCTGTAGTCAAATAATAACCCAGATATCTAAGACCAGTAGATAGTTCTGTAAATTTATAAGGGAGAGTTGTCCTATATAGAGCTAAGTCCACATCTGATAACCCTTCATAAAGAACATTTGATTTTTGTTCATTTACCTTTAATCCCGATGCTTTGCATAAAAATTTAATGATTCTATCAATTTCTACCATTCATTAATAGTAGCATTTGTCATGATTAAAATGTCGTCCACAAAGAAAATGTGAAGGATCCTTATCATTCTAGATACCTTTATGCCCGCTAGCTTCCCAGTCACTTTGCTTTCTTTTAATATTAAGCTAAGACCCTCCAATACCAATATGAACAACAGAGGGGATAAAGGGCATCCCTGTCGTAATCCGCGACCGCTTCTGAAGAATCTCGTAGCTTCACCATTTATTAATACAACAAAGGTTGATGTAGAAACAAAACTCATAATCTAATTGGTGAATTGTAACCCAAAACCCACTTGAATTAAGATCATCCTTAGCAAATTCAAGTCAATACAATCATATGCTTTTTGTAGATCCAACTTCAGAATAAGTGTTTTTTTCCTCTTTTTTTTAATGTTGTGGAGGCATTCATGTGCAATACCAATGGTATCCTGTATTTGTCTGCCCTTCAAAAAGCCAAGTTGTTCTGCAGAGAGTGATATGCACAGGATCGGTTTGATACGATTTGTTATGATTTTTGTAATTAATTTGTAACAAAGATTGCAAATAGAAATAGGTGTGTAATCATTGAAGGTATTCAACTTATTTGTTTTTGGGATAAGGGCAATAAAGGTTGAATTAAGGCCCCCCTGCAATTAGTGCTTTCTTCCTCGATTCCTTGACCATCTCTAAAAGGTTGTCTCCCACTAGATCAAAGAAATATGTGAAGAAATTGATTGTCTAGCCATTGGGCCCTAGACTCATCTTTCTTAAACAAAGATAAAACCTCTCTCAATTATTTTAAGATGATTGGGCTATGTAGGGTGCTTGCTTCTTCATCATTCACCAAACGAGAGAAAATTCTAGCTAATATGACTTGTTTTGTTGTTGTTGGTTGTTCTTGTGCCTTGAATAAATTACTGAAATAATTCACTGCCTCATATTTTATAACCTCCTAACTAGTGTGACAAATCCCAATGGAATA
Organism: Picea abies; assembly: GCA_900067695.1. Taxonomy (NCBI): domain Eukaryota; kingdom Viridiplantae; phylum Streptophyta; class Pinopsida; order Pinales; family Pinaceae; genus Picea; species Picea abies. Next base: position 3,844 of record CBVK0100692277.1, on the reverse strand, counting down.
TAATATCTCCCATATATGCTTGCGATTTCTCCTGTAACATGTGTATTGGTGAAAAAACCTACTATTTTGGTCTCTGCTTTGTATCCAAATCACCCTACCGTGTTGCCTCTACAATTTTTCTTTTGCTTTTAAAATATTATTTTTTTCTTATTCCAGGATACTTAGGTTTAGTTCTATATCCCATGAAAAAGCACCATCGACCCGAAGCATAAGATTTTCTTTAATCTTTGATTCCAACTTCTCCAACTTCTCCATCTTCAAAATTTTCTTGTTCTTTCTAACCCTGCTCCATAGCTTTTTCTATTTTTTAAGGCCCTTTAGCTTCCATATAATTCTACGATGTCTGCCTCCTTCAGAAAGGTACATTGGATCAGTCGAGACCTTATGAACAAAGATATTGAAATCCTTTTCAAGTAGCCATTGATAAATGAGTTTAAAAGGATAAGGTTTGCAGATAGGGTCGATCTCTAGCTGTAAAAGAACCGGTGTGTGATCTGAAAAAAAAGGGTATTCCACCCAGGAATGGTATAAACCTACACTAGATAAAATCTAAAAGGGTATTCCACCCAGGAATGGTATAAACCTACACTAGATAAAATCTCTTCAGAAACATAAAATATATCCAGTCATTTAACAATTGAGCTAGTCCCATTTCGCCCATTCCTAGAAGTTGGGACAACTTTGTCCGGTTGGATATCAATAAAATGTTTGGATTGAAAAAGTGTTTTGAAATACTTTGCTAATGGACCTGCTTGTGCAGATCCTCCCCAAACTTCGCCTGATGAGATTGTAAAATTCAAATCTCTTGCAATGATCATATTTTTGTGTGAAATAAGACCACTGTCTGCAACAACGTTCCAAAAATTCTTCCTCTCCACACATGGGTCATAGATGTTTAGTAAAGTGATCTCCCTTTTACTTTCAATGCACATCCCTGTCAATAAAATGCCACCAACAGAGAGGTAAGGAAAGTGATCTCCCTTTTACTTTCAATGCACATCCCTGTCAATAAAATGCCACCAACAGAGAGGTAAGGTACCAAATCGAGCTTGTTAGGATCCCAAGTAACCAAAATACCTCCCGATGCACCAATCGAGTTAACAACACATGAGACCCAGGAAGGATGCAAGCCATTCACGAAAGATCTAGATTTATGTTCATGTACCAGAGTTTCCTATAGAAACAATATATCCGAACGAGTTTTATCCAAAATATGATGAATATAGGCAATTTTTAGGGAGCCCCATATCCCTCAAAGATTTAGGGAGAGATAAATCATAACTTTGCCCTTGCTGGGGATTTCACCACTCTAAGTGCCCCACTATTAGTGGAAGGAGGAACCGAATCTGGTTACTGGGAGGTCGAGGATGAAATTTTTTTCCTTGCACTTCAGGTTTTAATAGGAGAGTATTCAATGCCCAGGCCATGAGACCAAGAAAATTCCTTTCCATTCCTATGAACACCTTGTCGGGAAGTACATGCTTCCCCACCCTAAGATAAGTTTTCATACACAGAGTTCCCCAAATAAATAGGCGGTAGAAGTGGGGTCGCGAAGGTAAGGAATCAAGGAATCTAGCACCTCGTTTAGTGAAGAATAAGTTTCCTCTGTTTCACGACAACCAGGTAGAGAAACAGGGTCCTCGTGAGGGTTAAAGGTCAAATACTGGTAGGAAACTGGTTGGCTGGGTTCCACCTAATCAGAGGAAGGAACTGAATCAATTCCTATGACAACTAAATGTTCGAGGCTCCTTGAAGTTTCAAAGGTTTCAACACCCAACGGTGCTACACTAATGGAATCCTTTTCCACTTTCTGATTAGAGCCCCCAACAGTAGGACCAATAGATTCTGAAGCCGACATCATTGACCTCCCCTCATTTGTTGTATTCTGTTTTAACCAGCGAGATGCATTCAAAGTCTCCTTTTCCCAACAAGTTAAAGTAGAAAAAAACACAGGACAAATGTATCTTAACTTACCCGAGAGACTCTTAGTTTGTGTCGATGGACTAGTGAACTCTGTCGGGAAATGGAAGGCCTTGAAACAGTTTGTAGCTTCATTGGGGGAAGATTTATATAAATCTTTGTGCAGCTCTGTGTCCTTAGAATCATCTTCTGCAACCCAACCTTTACAGTCCTGTCGAAGGTTTCTAGTGCTATGGGAGATGCTACATCTGAAGGGTATGCCGAGGTAATCAAGTCTTTGTAAAGTCTTACAACCTCTCCAATCAATCTCTAAAACTTTAGGAAGCCCACTGTGGATGTCCATTTCGACCAAAACCCTCACAACTTTTCTAACCAAGGTTGTAAGGTTATGTCTATCTACAGAGATAAAAGTTCCAAGTGTGTTCCCGATCGCCATGAGTGAAGCCTCGTTCCAGAGGTGGATGGTTAAGCCCAGTAAAAGCACCCATAGATGTTGCATCTGGAAATACTCTGTGGCTGGGTCAAAAGCTACTCTCCATCACTTTAACATGAGGTTGTTGCCTCCCATAATCCACCGGCTTTCCAAAAGGGTAGACAAGTCTTTGGGGGATTTGTAGATGAAGCCTAAACAACCCTTTGTTAGGTGTAATATTTCCGGAGTGTAACCTAACAGGGGCACCCAATGTTGTTCTACCCAAGCCTATAAAGAGACCTTGCTAAGATACCTGTATGAAACCCTGCCCACTAAACCACATAACCCCATCCTTGCCGCCTCTTCGGGTCCCACATTCAACCCTAGTAGCATCTTCCGAAAAAAAAATTTGGACTTCCACTACCTTCGTCTGCTCCCGAAAGAACCCACTAGTTTATACTCACTTTTCTGTGTGCCTGGAGGAGCAGTCTCCCTTTGTAACACAAGCTCGTTTTTATCATACAAAACCTTCGCAGTAGGACGAGCATAGTTCGAAAGTCCAGGGAGAATACAAGGCTTGGTGGGTGGGTGGTTTAACTTAATGCTATGTGGATTAGACCGATAAGTTTTCAAGTCACCAGGGGGAGAATTTAAGGTAATAGTATCATTCCCCAAGGAGTCGACAGTGTCATAGAGGCTATCTCGCTGCCAAATGATCTCATCTATAGCCTTCATAAGTGTGTCAATGTCTTTTGTTATGTTATCCTGATCAGGAATGTCTGTAGAAACTAGCCACTTGGGCTCCACCGAAATTTCTTTGCCAGAGGAGTCAGAACAAAAATCAATGAATGAGAAGAGTAGTGGAGGGAAGTTACCTAGGTTCCAGGGATCATAAATAGTAACAACAATGCTAGTCAAAACCAAGCTCCGTAACCGAGATAGTAAGTGGAGAGAAGGTGACTAGGTTCCAGGGTCCATTTAAAGTAACATTTAAGTCGCTACATAGGTGAAGGTGGAGGTAAAAACAACAGAAGAGGTAAAACCGTAACTGGAAAAAACTAATAAAAACAAAACTAAAAAATTCCACTGACACATAACTTGGAAAGGAAGGAAGAGGGAAAAACATCGAAACCCAATCCTATCTTTGGCTCCCTGCGCAGATGTCCACCATGCTTGGAAGTTTAAAACTTCATCCTCCCACTTAATGAGACAATCTTTCGAAATGATAATGTCTTCAAAACCTCACTTTATGGAAAAGTTGTTGCATTTATAACATATTTATTTTTTAAACTTTATTGTTATCCATATTATTAAATACTTTGATATAAAAATACAAATTTTTTACATACATATATAAAATTAAATTAAATCAATCTCTATAATTTTGAAAATATTATGAAATTAAATTGAAAATATTGTAAAGTTAAATGAATATTATAAAATTAAATTGAAAATATTGTAAAGTTAAATGAATATTATAAAATTAAATTGAAAATATTGTAAAGTTAAATG